>OY856409.1:1446876271-1446883771 GCA_963693085.1 Alisma plantago-aquatica | reverse complement strand
ATTAAAATAGATATTTCAATAGTAACATGAAATCCTATATATATTAGTTAACTAAACAAAATACCACAAAAGTGGAAAATAATGATAAACTATAATCCTTATTCCTTGAATAATTTTTATGCAATTTTGTTGTTGTTGGATAATGCTAGTTGTCTTGAATAAATTATGGAAGAAAATATAGAATTAATAAGAAATAAAGATCTAAGACTATTTTGCATCAGAAGATTTCTTAAAGTTTTTATTCTCTTGCATAGTTTTGGATTTTCATATTTTTTTTGATAAATTGTCTCTTCTCAGACAATTCAATATTGTTCACTTAAACCAAGAAATCCTTTTTTTGGTTTTGGCGATTTCCATTTGTTTTCTTCTTTCATGGTTGTAAAACAGAAGGTAAGTAATAACTATTTAAGTGGTCCTTCTCTCCATGCCTTCTCTATCTCCACTCTAACCATCACGTTGAGATTTCATTTTATTTTATTTCAACAATGTTTAATCTTTCATGCCTAATTCCCACACAATCCAAATTCCCACCCTATATATATGATGCGATGCCACTTCTTCGTGTATTTCTATGACCAACTCTTCAATCCTCATATTGCTTCGACAACCCAATGTTTCCTTTGACTTCACAATGTCTCCTCCTTTATATACCCAACCCCACCTTTAGCTAGTAATCTTTCTATAGAATTCTCTATTCTGGGTCCTACTCATGGTGTCTGGATTTGATGCAAACCTAGGATGCCACACAATGCCTATCAAGTCGGGATCTTTGAGTTTGTTCTTTGGATATGGTGGAGTCTCAAAAGAACTTGTAGATTCTCCCTAGTGAGGTAACAAACTCACCTTTGCTTTCATTTTCTTCATAATCAAAGTTTTTTGAATTTGTGTTCCCTCATGTTTGTGTTGTGATGAATAAGTTATTTTTCCTTTCAGATATCACCATTTTTGTCCTGTGTCTTTTTGCAAGACCATTTTGTGTTCGATGCACCATTATAAGGATATATCTCTAGTTTTGTTAATTGTTGGTTTCCTCATTCCCTGGCTTCCCACCGACTACTCCTTGCTAGACATGGCAAAGAGGGTGGTTTTGAGGTGATGTACCTTTGTAAACTTCATTTGGGGTCTATGGATCCGTTGAAAATCAGACATCAATCTGAGTTGTCTTACAACGACTTGAGGAAGATGAGATTTCAAAATTAAATCATTGATTTCTATCTTTCACCATGGTATTAGATCTTTTTGTTTTGTATTCTGAGGGAAGGAAGATGATAGTTTGTGATCTCTTGACTTGGCCCCTTATATGGATTTTCAGGATTTTGTGATTGGTAGATGTTTCCAAAAATTAATATAAAATTATTTATAGCCCAAAAAATATATAAAACATGTTTTGGAATCATTATTTTTCTCTCTATCAAATGGTATCGATTACCTAAGTTAACTATAATAAATACGCGATGTTTCAAGGATTTTCTTAATTTCTTAATGTTTCTAAAATTCATAACTAAATATTTATAACATGGAAAAGTAAAATAAAATCTATTGCAAATTTAGAAAGTTATAGTCTATTCAATGGTACCAGTTGTATCATCTAATTCCAAAAAAATAATTATGAAATTTTATGGATTTATTTAATTGTTTGGACTTTCTAAAAATTCATAATTAATAATCTATAAGCCTAAAAAATAGTAAAATATGTTATGAACTCAGTAAAATATAATCCACAACATAATATGGTTTTGAAGACCTAAATCCTCAATAATAAAAGGACGTTTTTAGAGTTTATATAATTAATACAAATGCAACCATGTTCTTATGTATGTGTTAATAGAGTGCTTTTAGACTAAGGTGGAATTAGTATTTTGACCCTGAACATATGTAGACTTCATCTATGATTTAACAACTCAAGTTAAGGTATGTGAATCTTTTCTATTTTCTAGGCACTGCTACTATGACCAAATATTCTTTCGCATATGAGGCATGAGTAGTTATTCTCTTTTCATCATTTTAAAATTCTTATTGTCTTGGATATTGCTTATGGGTCGTCTGACCCCACATGTTATATTTTGGATACTCTCATCTTGTTATTTCATATGGACTAAACTTGTACTTGCGTTTTCCCCATTTATGTGCATGCTTAGACTAGTTTTATTTCTTGTAATGGTACATCTGTACAAGCATATATACATGGGCATGCTTTTCCACCCATTATTTATAGAGGTGTGCTTTTCCACCCATATTTTTAGGTTGAGATCCAATGGTGTCTCAACCCTGCTTAAAATAACTTTAGTCTTGGTTCATTACATGCACAAATCTATTGTTGTTATTTTTAATGAACATTTTTTAAAGGCAAGATTCCCTACTTGAAATCTTTAGTTAGACATGTCTCATCTCTTGTCCGGATATATTTTACTTGTAACTTATTTCTTTTGATTATCCCTTTCTTTGATGCTCTTCTATTGAACTTTCTAAAGTAGAACCTAGTTGTTATTTTCTGCACATACTCAATTTTTGCTGACATCATTTCCTTTTATTTTCTTCCTCACGGGTGTTGTTTTTCAACCCACCTAGAGGTAGCACAACCTAAGGAGTTGGACATCAAGGACTTTGCATAGAGACGTAGATCTAGCTAATGGAGAAGACTCTTAATAGGAGGTAGAGTTGAGATAGATTAGACATCCCTCTACTTTGATACTTATGTTCTAATTTCATGTAAGGCCTATTTGGGAGATAATATTGTACTTTTATAAAATTGAATATAGTTAAGAAATATATTTTTGCTGCTATATGTTGTTCTCTTTTTGTATATCATCATTTGAGAAATAAGAAAAAAAAATTACACCTATTCCATCATACAATTTTAGTGTATTGGGAATAGATGGGTTTATTCTCAAATTTAGTAGGGAGTGGATCCCCTCTCGAGTCCCACTCCTTACAGATGATGATGACAATTAAATAATGATCTAGTGAAAATTAATCCACTGATTTTTGCACCTTGGAGCTGATTTTGATGGCGATTGCGTGCATGTCTTTTTCCCTCAATCTCTAGCTTATTTATTATGTTAAACATTTTATTTTGTATATGTCAATGTTGCGCTCCATCACCAAACTCTTGAGCCAACACTCTATTGCACCATCAAATTATCTCCATACTTCTATCACCTCAAGTAATAGATACTTCCACAGTTTGTTTTCTATCGATGAAGAATTTGAGGAGTATGTGTGGGAGTACCAGTTTGATTTTAGAGATAAACGACCACTTGAATTTCTATGGGAAGACGATTCCTCAAAAAAGTAAGAAGACCAACAATCATCATATCCTACCAAAAATATTGGATCACTTCCTGGTTTTTGAACATGTAAAACCCATTCCAAAGCAGCAGAGAAAAATAGTCACTCCTTGAACATCTATAGGAAGACATGACATTCATGCCATAAACATTGGACCACAATGATACGGTGAGTGATATTATCAGACTTGTGCTCACTATTATCATCTAAATTTATTATTATCATGTTCTCAAACTAGTATTCTTTTATTATGTTAAACCTTTTATTTTGTAGATGTCAATGTCGCACTCTAAGATCGAAAAGGCCACATATGTTACTCAAGAATAGGACACCAAAGAAGACTTTGCGGTCTTATGGGAAGAGTATGATGACTTCTACAGGGGGTTGTATGAGCCAGGGACACTGTTCAAAGATCTAATGTCTATACTTTAGGATATATTCACTCTTATGATGGTACTATCAGACACATGTGCAACAATTCTGTTATGCAGTTTGAATATGCTGCATATGCTGCATCAACAAGATTCATAGTTTTGCACATAGATGCAGCATATGCAAAATATTCAAACTGCACAATAAAATTGTTGCACGTGTGTTTGATAATACCATCATAAGATATGATTATATCCCAAAGTATAACCATTAGATCTTTGAACAGTGTCCCTGTCTCATACAATCCCCCTACACTATGGTTTTTTGTAACATTATGTAAGGTCTACTACAATTATGTAATAGAATTAGACATCTTTTTGCTACCTACACTATAATGTAAGTCCACTGCAATTATGTTAGATTTTTGAAAGATTTTGATTGTGATGTGTATTTGAAATGTGAATTTGAAGAATTGCCATATGATTTTTTGGAAGTTTGACTGGAATGTGGACTGTGATGTGTATTTGAAAAAATGTTGAAGTATGTTGGCATGTTTGTGCATGTATTGTGTATATGATTATTTTTCTTATAGGTTTTCTGACTTGTTGTTAAGCCGTGATGCTTGCAGAGAGCATGATATTCTTCAGAACTTTGAATTCTAAAGGACATTGGCTCTAGGTAGGTATTTACATGCATGGACAACAAGTCTCCAAACATGCTGTAAAAAATAAAACATAAACATTTCCCATCTATTATTTATTAAAAATCGACTACATAGACATTCCACATCGGTGATAATAACTGATGACAAATACTTCGTTTTTTCACTACTCATTACTGATAAGGAACTGACACGACATGTACTACCATCATCACTACCATTGCATAACTGCCACGATATGTGCTAGAGAAACTAGTATTTTAGCAGTTGCTACATTTTATGTAGTCAGTTTGACTGTAGCCACTAACCGATAATGAAAGCAACACCATCATATAAGAGGACCGACAAAAAATGTGCTTGTTTTTAGCATCGCCCACTTAGGCATCGGTTCAATCTAAAATACCTGACGTTGTATACCCATTCTGTAGTAGTATAAGTCAAAGATACTATCTTTCTACTTGTAACAATGTTTTAGGGTAGGATTATGTGAATGAAAGATAGAAGTAATCAATAATCATGGAGATATTTATATAACTTGCCTTAGAGATTATTAAGAAACTCCAAACAACAAGCTATCTTGAAGGAAAGGGGGTAGAAAACCTTAACTTGCCTTAGAGATTATTAAGAAACTCCAAACAACAAGGTATCTTGAAGGAAAGGGGGTAGAAAACCTTAACTTGCCTTAGAGATTATTAAGAAACTTCAAACAACAAGGTATCTTGAAGGAAAGGGGGTAGAAAACCTTAGCTTGAGCACTCCTCTCGGCCAAGCTAGCTTCTTCTCCAAAAAGGAAGCAAATACTAGGTTACAGAGGCAAGAAAGAGAGTGTTTTCAACCTATAGATCAAGATCCACCATGATTCTGACCAAAAAGAAGAGAGAAGAGGGAAGAACAACAAGGAAAACAAAGAGAAAGAGGAAGATCTCACTTACCAAGGCCAAGAAGAAGAACAAGGTAGCATCAAACGACCTCTAGAAGGGTATATCAAAACCCTAGGTCAACATGCAAGGTATATCAAACTCCTTCTTAAACCTTGAGATCCTCCTTAACCACCAATAAAGAGGGGATTAGATCCAAAAGCAAGAAGAGAGAAAGAGGGTTCAAAGGGTTTGGTTGCATGAGAAGAGGGATGCATATATGGCTTAGGGTTGGAGAGAGAGAATAAGGTAGGTGTCAAGCCCAACATGCCATGTGTCCAAGGTATATCATTCATGAAAGAATCTCACACATGCAACTAAGTCAAACAAAAACTAGGTGGCCAAACCAAGAAAACTCTTCGACCAAGGTGGTCCAGAAAAACATAGCAACCGCTTAACATTCTTAGTGACCAAGGGGGTCAGAAACCCAAACGATCGCTAACCCTAGGATTGTTGGTGACTAAGAGAGGTACATATATCATGATCACCAAACCTAGGTATAACAAGAAATTTTGGATACCACTAATCCTAGGTGACTCAAGAGAACTTCACCAACTGCTAAAACTAGGTGATCATCACGTCCAAGGTCAACCATGTAAACCGTAATCTCAACACAAGATGTCGCCACTCAAACCAAGATGTAACAAGGTGCCCAAAGACAGTACTATATCAAACATGATGTGAAAACATGTGAGACACAAAAAGCATGTGACAAATTGCAAGAAAAACCCTAGATATGGATAAATTGCAATTAGATCCAAAATAAGCACATATATGCATAACTTGCTCATATAGTCTCCAAACTGGACCAAACTTGAAATATAAGCTCCTCACATGATATCAAATCACACCATAAGGTTTGATTAAGGTTTGAAGCTTGTAATTATGATAAGAAACTGTGTTCAACCATAAAGCAAGGTCAGGGGTTTTACACTACCTAGATGTTATTGAAGGGCCAGAGTACAAGAAATGTCTTGAATCCATTAGATCCAAGATGGATTCCATGCACACAAACAAGGTATGACCTTGGTGGATCCACCTGAAGGGGTTATGCCCATAAGTTGAAATTAGGTCTTCAGGAAGAAGACCAACATGGAAGCGTATATTGGTTACAAAAAGTTTCAAATAAGTTCAAGGTGTTGAATACGATGAAATCCTTTCACTAGTTGCCATGATTAAATCCATCAGAATTATGCTTGCCATTATAGCTAGTTAAGACTATGAGATTTGGAAAAATGGATGTTAAAATCACATTTCTTAATTGGATTATTATACATGATGTTTACGTGACATAACCTAAAGGTTTTATAAATCAATATAATGCAAATAAGTTCTATAAGCTAAAAAGGTCAAGCTTTGGATTGAAGCAATCATCTCAAAGTTGGAATCTTCAATTTGACAATATAATCAAATAGTTTGACTTGGGTCAGAAAGAACATGAAATGTGTGATTACAAAATATTCAGTGGGAGCATATTTATACCACATAATGATGGGGAATAACATCCTTATACTGTATATATTAAAACTTGGCAAGGAAGTATCTTCTCTATGAAGGGTTTAGGTGAATCATCCTATGTGATAAGAATTGAGGTATATATATACTCTGAAAGCTTCTTGACTTAAGAAAGAGCACATGCATTGGAAATATGCTGAAGAGGTTTGACATGCATGTTTTAATGAAAGAAAACTTATCCATGTTCCATGGAGTTAGTCTCTCAGGAGCCTACTGTCCCAATTCTCATGAAGAACATGGACACATGGATAGATGCGATGTGCATTTGCAATTGGATCTATCATATGTATGCAATGTTATGTACTAATGTGTTTTTCCCAAGGTGACACACTAATCAATTGAAGGATGACTAGATGCAACCCATGGAGGTTTTTAAACACATTTGGGATCTTTTGAATTTATAAAGCCCTAATCGGATCACTAACATAGACGAACACACTTACCCACAAGAACACAAGGTTGTGTTATAGTATAGGAGGGTGGCAAGTTATGGGTCAAACCTAAGAGAGAAAAGGGGGCACTACAACTAGACTAGTTTTGGTTAGGTTCCTACTATAGAGTCTAGGATTTAAGGGTTTGATGGTTTATTACACTAAGGGTTGAACACACAAGAAATTAAATAAAATAAAACAAGATCAAAACCTAAGCTAACACTAGATGATTAATTCTACTGAGCAGGAAATGACAAGCTAAGCAAGGAAAGGCAAGGAATGAGCAAACTACACTAAGGCAAACAAGAAGAGACCT
>OY856409.1:1443853771-1443856271 GCA_963693085.1 Alisma plantago-aquatica | reverse complement strand
AATGGTTGACAACTGGATATATTCAATTTAAATTTTATTATTTGTGATTTACTGACAAAAGTTATCAAAGAAAGAGATACTTATGGTCACCATTTAATTTATTTTAGGAAAGACATTGGTGGTCATTTTAGCATTTAGTTATTATAATAAAAAATTTAAAAATACATAGTAGTTGAAAATTGACACATCTATTTTAATTTGGAAAATTAACTAAATTTCATTATATATGATGAGAAGTCTTTTAATCCATGCCATTGATTTTTTTGCAAAGTTACACTATTTTTAATTACAAATTTTGATTAAATTTAGTTTGATGACATGAATTATTATATGTAATTTGATATTGTAGAAATCATATAGTATTTGGCATGATAATTTCAATTTTACATGAGAAGATAGAAAATGTCTTTTTCTTTCGGAAGGAAAATGGGAAATTGAAGAGGAACAAGATGCCTCGTAGTCCAATTGGTGTAATCACATAGGTTGATGTTTATTTTCCCAAATAAATATGTAGAAGATATGTGCCATTTACACGTCAAAATAGTATGTCTTTGACGTATGTTAGATTACATTTTGTTCTCTGAGGAAAATTAAACAATTTCAAAGTAAAAGAGATATTCTTATGAACTATGCAGTTTGACCGAAACATTGACAAAATTTTTTGTTTTCTGTATGTAAAAAATTAAACATAAAAAAAGATTGTAACATGTCTTTTCGTTACAATGAAGAGAAGAATGCGACTGCTAATTATCATTAACTTTTTGGTATATGTTCATTGTGTTTGTGATGTTCGTTTTGAATCACGTCTTAGTTACGTTAATAAATATTTTTATGATTAAGACAAAGATTGTAGGAAGGTTGCCATTTACTTTGGAATCTCCATTGTTGTGATTGGATTTGAAAGATAAAGAAATAACTGTCAAACTACAACTTTTTTTTATTGTTCGTGAGCATACAACAAATAAAATTTTTGATCAAGTGGTTTTACTTACCAACAAATTTTTTATTACGTTGTTTTGTTTCTACATTTTCGTACAGTAGTACATTTGGTTGATTGAAACCAGACAAATTAAATTTTGGATCAATCCATTTTACTTACCAACAATATTGTTACTACATTGATTTGTATCTACATTTTCTTTTTGGTATCTTGTTGATGTTTTATAGGTTCGTGCAAGGATGTTCAAATATAAGGAAAGGATGCTCAAATACATAGGTCACTGGTGGTTGAAGTATAAAAAATCAATGAGATGAACCAAGAAAAATATCTAGTAAAGGTTATTGGCATTAGCACGTGCAAATAACTACCACATTCAAAATATTATGCAGAATTAACTCTGTTTCACACGTGTATATTAGTCACTCTATTTAAACGTATAATCATAACAGCCGAATCAGCCGAATCAATGTTAATAAAATAACATAAATGAGTTGGGATCAGTTCATTCATGTGGGAGAAAGGCAATTTGCACTTTCGGCTTTTCTAATATCATACTGGATATGACAACTTGAATGGCCATATGTACAATATGTTGATATCACTGTCTACAAAACTTTGAGTATAACGTTGCACGGTTTATTCCTTGACGGCGACGACCTTGATATAGAATAACTAAATATTGTACACGAGTAGGACTCCCCAAAGCAAGATCGCTAGAAGTTATTATCGGAGACATCTGTTAACTGTCTTCTCGGAGCCTATAATAGCTACCGCTGGTGCATGTCTCCTGTAAGGACAAGAAATTCTCTCATGTTATCATCTTATCATGTAGCCGTGCAGATGTGTATGTACTGATCGATTAATATAGAAACAGATCAATTTAACTTACCTCTGGAAAAAGATTCATAGTGAAGCTAATTGGTTTGCTGTCAACATGCACATATAAAAGTCATCATGAACCACTCAGGATAAAACCTGGAGGAGATGTTTCCGGAAGGCAACAAAGTGGTTTTTTTGGATGCTAATGATCATTATACATGTAGGGAAGTTGTGGTTGAGGAATGGACTCTGAAGTTAACCAGAGGGTAATGGAGAGGTCGAATACATAGAGGCGCGATTGGTATGGATGAGTGGACTCAAGAGAATGTGGCAACAGAGATTGATTATGAAATAAAGAGAGAAGTTGTCTAGGTGCGGAGAGAAAGTCGCAAATGTTGGGAAGGTGGGAATGATGGAGCAGAATTATAGGCAGCTGTTGAAGTTTTGTAACGGCATGGTGTTAATGATGGAGGAAGTACTAAGTAATACATTTTCGTTTACTTTGACCGTGCCGCGTCTTGGAGAAAAAAGACTTTTGATCAGCCATGAATGAAGGAGTTGGTAGCGGATAGAAGAGAGATACATATTACGGAATTTCTTAAGTCAAATTTGAGAGAAAATGACACTTTGTATAGAAAAAACTCTGATTTGGTAAATGAAATTTGTCTCCGAGATAGAGCAGGTTTGTTGCATGCTAACTAATTACCACACACAAATGAAGATTGTAATGAATTTTATATG
>OY856409.1:1443678771-1443848771 GCA_963693085.1 Alisma plantago-aquatica | reverse complement strand
TATATATATGTATATATATACGTATATATATATATATATATATATATATATATATATATATATATATATGTATGTATATATATATATACGTATATATATACGTATATATATATATATATATATATATATATATATATATATATATATATATATATATATATATATATACGTATATATATATATATATATATATATATATATATATATATACGTATATATATGTGTATATATATATATATATATATATAAATATATATATATATGTATATGTATATATATTCATATATATATATATACGTATATATATATGTATATGTATATATATTCATATATATATGTATATATATATTTATATTTATATTTATACGTATATATATATATATATATATATATATATTTATACGTATATATATATT
Organism: Alisma plantago-aquatica; assembly: GCA_963693085.1. Classification (NCBI taxonomy): domain Eukaryota; kingdom Viridiplantae; phylum Streptophyta; class Magnoliopsida; order Alismatales; family Alismataceae; genus Alisma; species Alisma plantago-aquatica. The sequence goes on along the minus strand of OY856409.1, from coordinate 1,443,848,355 downwards.
CATATATATATATATATGTGTATATATATATATATATTCATATATATATATATACATATATTCATATATATATATATTCATACATTTGTATATATATATGTATATATATATATTCATATGTATATATATATTATATGTGTATATATATATATATGCCAACGTTACCTCGCGGTATGCGCAGTCTTCACCTCCGGTCTTGGATGGTGTATGTGCAGCTTCTGGTCTTACCAGAACTGTCGGGATTGACAGCTGTCCTCCGAGCGACAGAAGTCTCTTGTCTCTGTAGTAGTCAACACAGACCACCTGAAACTCCGATCTTCTTGTCCCACAAGGAATCGAAAGGAGTAGTACCCTCCTGTCGGCGTACTAGTCACCGACACACTCTCCTACAACCAGTCACTTTTTTGTAGTTGTCTTTCCCTTGTTGTGCCTCCCTAATCGGGTAGCACTTACTCGGGCTCTCTCGATTACCACAACCAGAGAGAACGACAACTTTACAGAACAACTGGAGTTCTATGTTGTACTATCTGAGAATCCCTCAATACCCCTATATATATAATAGGGTCATGGGACAAGGTTCTCTAACCCGGTCAATGTGGGATTAAAGCAGGAGTAGAAGGGTTCATAATTTCCACAAAAATTGACACATTGCATAGTTGAACCGATCGGTTCCCCACCTAAACCGATCGTTTGGGGCCCTGAGCCGATCGGTTCGTGGTCCTGGTCCAACTCAAATTGACTTTCAATATTTGTTTCCAACTAATAAAATATTAGTCCTTGTCCAAATCAAATTTGTACAAGTGAAACAAATTTGTATTTGCAAGAAGAGTCTTCTGACTTTGCAAACGATCTCGATTGGTCACACGAATTGACCGGTTCAACAATTGAGCCGATCTTCTCATTGATACATGAGCCGATCGACTCACCACTTTGAGTCGATCGGTTCACCAACCTGAGCTGATCGGTTCATCCCTATGAGCTGATCGGTTGGGGCAGCAGACTGTGCAAATCAGTCAATTATAGTTTCAATCAATCTGATACTCTTAATGATCTGGTCCAACACCTTGAACACTATGATTTTGAGCTATCAATTAATTGAGTGTTTAACTAAACTACTAAACTTCTTTAGTAATCAATCTAAACAATGTTTGTGGATAAACTCCTCTTCCAGGTTAAATCTTATGTGTGTGACCCTACAGGCCCATTTCACGTTGGTAGTGAAAGTCCATAACACTTATGACTTCACAAGCAAAGAGTGGTGCCTAGTCGCACATCTGTGCTACCCAAGTGAAAAAGGTAATTTGGAGAACAACTTTTAGTCCTATAATTCGTGAATGGTGTTACAGTGAGTGTATAATTCCTTTGTCACTGATATCCCGAATGAACTCAAGGCATGGAACAGTCATCCTTTCAACGTTCATTCACTTTCTTAATCTCAGAGTAGATTGGAAGAGATATGTATGACATCAATATCACATACTAATTCACACATGCGGGCACGCCTATCTCAATCCTACTCATCAAGTGGTCATGGATATCAAACTCCCTCAGGAGGGACAAATCCCATATCTATCACTCACCCCTCAAAAGCCCCATGTGTCAAAGCCACCCAATCATCACCTTTATAACAACCCATGTTTCAGGATTGTGTTTGATGATGTCAAAGTGTACCCAGCGACATGTGTTGAGTGTAGTGATTTTAGGTCAAAGAATCACACTTACCTCCATCACTGTGAGAACTGACTGTGACTACCATGTCATGGTTCCATGTGTCAAACTCACGGGTGGGTCTGTCTGGTACACTTGTTCTTTAACAAGTACCTATGTGTTTGGTTTGATATCTCCATATCATGACTAATAAGATTCTCTCATCAACCAACACCACAATCTAGTCTTGTGTGTCATTGTTGTATGTCTACCTTCCACAATGACATTCGACTAGGGACATGATAAGAATGTACAAACTCTTAGCATCTGTATGATCTCATTGTTCATACATCATTGAGTATTGTCATTCTCTAGACATTCAATATGTGCTATCATTATCTCATATGATTGAACCAGAAAGAATTTGAAGCTTGCCTTTGATGTTTATCGAATCAATCTTAATGTATCCCACCAATCATCCCATGATTGGCTCTCAGGGCATACATACCAATAAACTCCCTCTTGCACTTTGAGCCAATCACCCTTGAATCATATTCTTAGTGATCTTCAAACATGTCCCACATGTTACTTTTCTCTAGTGATAACGTAATGGGTTATGGTAACATCTTGCCTAAGTCGGTATTATTACACGTCTGACATATCTTCGTTGTAAGTCACACGTATGAGATGGAGTTGCCATAATATGTGATCTAGTATTCGTTTGCTAACCTTTAGCCACATTGTATGACCATGTATTCCTTACTTGTCATCAAAGATCAGAATATCTATAAGTTCATCTCATGAACTTCCAGATCCATATAGTATCCACTGTTGTTCTCTAACACACAGATACTCAACTTTTCCTTTTAAATAGCTTTATTGGAACGTTTCCATTTATCAACAAACATTCACTTTTATATATCCCATATTTATTTTGTGATTAATTTTATGTCCTTTTCGGAAGTTCGCATTAGTTTAACTCTTTATAGTGAACCCTTCCTTATTTCCATAGAACTAGTACTTCTTAAGTACTTATGGTATTCCAGTAACCCTTACTGCAACTAGACAAACATCCACTCGTTATGTCCCACATATGAGTTTTCAGGATGATCATATCATATTGTCATGTCCATATATGCAAGTGTTGGTATGTATGCCCTGAGAGCCAATCATGTGATGATTGGTGGGATACATTAAGATTGATTTGATAAACATCAAAGGCAAGCTTCCAATTCATTCTGGTTCAGTCATATGAGATAGTGATAGAACAGATTGAATGTATAGAGAATGACAGTACTCAATGACGTATGCCTTCAGGTTCAGGACCTGAACGATGAGATCATATGGATGCTAAGAGTTTGTACATTCTTATTATGTCCCTATTCGGATGTCATAGTGTAAGGTAGATAGACAACTATGACACACAAGACTAGATTGTGGTGTTGGTTGATGACAGAATCTCATTAGTCATGATATAGAGATATCAAACCAAACACATAGGTACTTGTTAGAGAACAAGGTACCGGACAGACCCACCGTGAGTTTGACACATGGAACCATGAGATGGTAGTCAAAGTCAGTACTCACAGTGATGGTGGTGAGTGTGATTCTTAGACCTGAAATCATTGCACTCAACACATGTAGTTGGGCACACTTTGACATCATCAAACGCAGTCCTGAAACATGGGTTGTTATAAAGATGATGATTGGGTGGCTTTGACACATGGGGCTTTTGAGGGGCGAGTGATAGATATGGGATTTGTCCCTCCTGAGGGAGTTTGATATCCATGGCCACTTGATGAGTAGGATTGAGAAAGGCGTGCACGCATGTGTGAATCAGTATGTGATACTGATGTCATACATATCTCTTCCAGTCTACTCTGAGATCAAGAAAGTGAATGAACGTTGACAGGATGACGGATCCATGCCTCGAGTTCATTCGGGATATCAGTGACAAAGGAATTATACACTCGCTGTAACACCATTCACGGATTGTAGGATGAAAGTTGTTCTCCAACTTTCTACTTTCACTTGGGTAGCAATGATGTGTGACTAGGCACCGCTCTTTGCTTGTGAAGTCATAAGTGTTATGAACTTTCACTGCCAACGTGAAATGGACCTGCAGGGTCACACACATAGGATTTAACCTGGAAGAGGAGTTTTTCCACAAGCAATGTTTAGATTGATTACTAAAGGAGTTTAGTAGTTCAATTAAACACTCAATCAGTCGATGGCTCAATATCATATGGTTTAAAGTGTTGGACGCATTGATTGGAGTATCGAATTGATTGAAATCGCATTTGACTGATTCTGCACAATCTGCACTCCCAACCGGTCGGTTCATGAGATGAACCGGTCGGCTGACGTTGCTGAACCGGTCGGCTCAAGTGTTGAGTCGATCGGCTCATGCACAGAGTGAAACGACCGGTTCAAGTGTTGAACCGATCGGTTCAACTGGTGCAAACGAGTAACTTGGGAAAGTAGGATTGGTGCGAATTTTCCTTTCGTTTCGATTTTCAATTTGATTGGAAATAGGATTTCCAATTTGATTGGAAATAGTATTGGTATTTCGATGCCAATTGGGAAAGAAATAAGGAAAGTCAATTTGAGCCGGATTAGGACCATGAACCGATCGGTTCAGGGCACCAACCGATCGGTTGGAGTGCCCCAAACGGTCGGCTCAGGTCCAACCGGCCGGTTTAGTGGCTAAACCGACCGGTTCAGCAATGAACCGATCAGTTCAGGTTGTGAGATGGTTGCTTTTTGTGGAAAATCCCGAACCCTTCTACTCCTGCTTTTAGTCCCGCATTGCCCGGGATGGAGAACCCTGTCCCATGACTCTCATATATATATAGGGGTACTTGGGGGCTTCTCACAGTACAGCTCAGTGCAACTAGTTGCTATGCGAGTTGTCGTTCTCTCTGGTTTTGGTAACCGTGAGAGAGCCCGAGCAAGTGCTTCCCGCAAAAAGGGAGGTGCAACAAGGGAAGGACAACTGCAGTTGCAACAGGAGGCAGGAGAGCGTGTTGGTGACTAGTACGTCAACAGGAGGGTGTGACTCCTTCCACTTCCTTGTGGGACAAGGAGTGTGGAGTTCCAGGTGGTCCGTGTGGACTACTACGGAGGCGGGAGGACACTGCCGCTTTGGAGGACAACTGTCATCTGACAGTCCGGTTCGAGTAGGAGTTGTGAGTCCCGGTGCGACCAGGAGCTGCACAGACACTGTCGAAGTCTGGAGTTGAAGACCGCGTATTGCGCGAGGTATTGTCTCCAAGCAAGCCTCGGGACAAGGTATGATTCTGCAAACCATCCTTTCCTATTATATAGACGTTGACGCGTTTCCTCGGTATGGGTTGGGGGAGAAATTTTTTTTTGTTTCCACTGCCTTCTCTGTCTCCCCTAAAACCCAACAGTGGTATCAGAGCCACGTCAGCTGTTCTATATTTTAGGAATATCGATATGATCGATTTTGGTTTGTCACCTTTATTTATTGCATGTGATGCGAATAATATCGGCTTTATGCATGTCCAATCTTAAATCCACAAATCCCTAATTACATATATGATATGTATTATTAATGCACTCGATACGCGTCGCCCTTAAACGAGTTTTGTGGTGGATGTGTAGCATGATTATGGCCTATAAACCCCTATCTGTGATTGGTTGTGTGTGGTTGCTTGCATCTCGGTCTGCGCACCAATCTTCCCTCTCTTATTCCTGATGTAACTCGAAATAATTTGAGGTTCTTTTCTACCTTTGCTCCCCCCGAATGTAAATTGGGGTTTCCCTTTTTTTAAAGCAATGTAATAAATAGAATAGGTTTTATTTCCTGTTATGTCAAAGACCGGAGGATATCGAGACGACCTTCCAGACGGTCGGTTCAAGGAGTGAACCGGTCGGTTGATGACCAGTTCGAGGAGCAAGACGAGCGGGTGGCGGATATGATAAGATGCACGATGACCAGGCGAACCGATCGGTTGGAGGAGCCAACCGATTGGCTGGTGGCACCCAGACGACCGGCTGGAGAGTACAGATCATTCATGTGATGAGTTGATCAACTCGGATAGCAAGACACAGATGTTCATCTTGTACAGGTTGCATGTGATGTAGACCTAGATGACTGTGATTCCTCTTGGCTCGAGGAATCACATTAGGATGGCCATAATCATCGCTTTTTATCGTTTGTGCATGTTTTCTGTGGGATATAGCATGTATATGATACATACTATTTATTGTGGTGATTGGATATGTATATGTATATAAACCAAATCGCTCATTAAAATATTAAGTTTTAGATGCCTTCCAAATGCGACACACGTGAAAAGCTTGATCGACCAAGTGTGGGCACGCCCTAGCGTGGTGCACCATCTATCTCATGGAAGCGTGAAGGATGAATGTGTGGGTCTGCCCTAGCAGGGTGCATGTTCATCGTGTTTGCTTTGGGTCGGACTTAACAAGGTGATCTAGATGGGATCTAGTACCTTGAGGCATGGAGATGATCATTGCAAAGAGTTGTATATGACATCTTATCAAGAGTTGCATATGATGCAATTGGCAAAAGTTGCCTACCTGAGAGATCTATGTTGTGGGTGACAGCCCTAGCTGGTCCATGGCTTAGAGGATTTCAGGATCTTGCCCACTAGAAGGTTGTACATTGCAATCTTCCGAATTGACGGTAAGGGCTATCAATTTGAAGTAAAATAGTGGGAGGGATAATTAATTAAAGGCCTAATTATATCGTCAAATTCAAATCAATCAAATAAGTCAAAAATGAGTTTTTGGACTAAAATTGCATATTTCCTTTTGTAGTTCAAATGGCAACAAACAACAACAACTTTTCTTTGCGATCGGTCCTTGACAAGGACAAGCTAAATGGGACAAATTTCCACGACTGGTATCGGACATTGAGAATTGTTCTCACTCAAGAGCGTAAGCTCTATGTCCTGGATACTCCAATTCCAGAGGAACCCGCTCCTAATGCACCAAAGGCAGAAAGGGATGCTTACAAGAAGCATTCTGATGATGCCATTGATGCAAAGTGCTTGATGCTATGTCCAATGAACCATGAGTTGCAGAGGCAACATGAGAACATGGGTGTCATAGAGATGATTCAGCATCTCAGGAACATGTATGAAGATCAGGCACGGCAAGAGAGGTACAATGTTTCTAGGGCGTTGTTCAAGTGCGTCATGACAGAAGGAGATCCAGTTGGTCCTCACACACTCAAGATGATTGGGTATGTGGAGAACCTGCAGAGACTGGGATTTCCACTGAGCCAAGAGTTGGCTACTGACGTGATACTGCAATCGTTGCCAGAATCTTACAGTCAGTTTGTGATTAACTACAACATGAACAACTTTGATAGGCCACTGTCAGAGTTGTTGGGCATGTTGAGGACAGCCAAGTTACAGATGAAGAAGGACAAGCCTAAGTCCGTGATGGTTATCACGAGCAAGAAGGGCAAGTCCAAGCGCAAGGGCAAGGGCAAAGCTAAGAAAGGTTCTGAAGCTAGCCAGGAGTCCAAGCCATCTTCAGCTCTCAAGGCCAAGGGAGGCGTGACCAAGAAAGGAAATTGCCACCATTGTCAAAAGCCAGGACATTGGAAAAGGAATTGTCCTCTCTACCTGGAAGAACAAAAGAAGAAGGAGGCGACTGAAGCCTCTCCTTAAAGGTGTCATGAAAGTAAACTTGTAACACTTTTGAGATATATGATATCAAGATGTAAATTGTAAAACATTCTTACTTTGGGCAAGTGTTGCCTTTATAGATAGGAATACTTTAGTTTATTTTCAGCCAATAAGGCATGTAATACAGTTATGAACTGCTTTTTCATATTTGCCAATAGATAGAAACACTTTATTTTTGCATATTGTATGACAATGATGGCAATTAATAAAGAGATGTTTCAATTTATAAAGATGTGATCTTTGTGGAAATGCCTTATTTATCTTATGATATATGATATGCATAAGATAAATCGATACCTAAAAGTTATAGATAACTCAAACAATCTAATTAGCATCGATCATGAGAAATTCATTTCTGGTTTCCATGTGATGGATAAAACTAGACTCTTTTGGTTAGAGAACCAGTAAGGGACATGAATATCTTACACATGATTAATCAGTCTTCACTAATGTAGTGGGAGAATGATTATCCTATTAGGTATAATACATGTGATGTATTTACATACCTATTGGAACAAATGCTAATACTTCAAATGGTGTTTAGAGAAATACCAATATGAATATTTTGAAGTGTTCAAGATTATCATAAATGAAGTAAAAATTTGGTAAAGTATTAATTTTGATGAGATCAATGAATGAAATACTTGGACCAAATGTTTGAGATCCTTATGAGTGATTACGATAGTGTATCATAGTGAACTCATGATTAAGGCATGGTGATGTCTGAATCAAGAAGGAATCATACTCTAAGGAGTTAGAGAATGATTATCAAATAACTGAATTCTTCTTAAATGAATACCCCACACTAATAAAAGAGATTAAGAATCACAAGGGTTGTGAGTTCTTATATCCTTAACAGATACACCTCAATTATCTATGTGATAAGTTGTTCATGTGATGAGACAACTATCTAGATGAATATGAGGAACCGAATCTTGATTTATGGTTTATGACCATTACATCCTAAATGACATCCACGTGAACCATAAGGTATGACCTTGATGGTAGCACTCATTGGATCATATCCATAAGTGCAAATAAGTCTTAAGTGTTAAGACACATGGATAACATTTTGAGAAGAATGATGCTTGTTGATTGCAACTTAATGACTAAGACATTTGGCATATGGATACTAAAACCGCATTCCTATGAGGAATAAAACAAGGACGTGTACGTGACACAACCTATAAGGTTTATGAATCCACTAATGCAAATGAAGTCTATAAGTTACAATGGACTAATCAATGTGATTGATTGAGTACAAGCAACTCAAAATTGGACCTTACTTTGATGATATAGTCAAAGAGTTTGACTGATATGTCAAAGATAAAGGAGGGATCTGTGATTTAGTGGGAGCGTATTCACATTCCACATATTGATGTGAAATGGAAATGTTCTAGATTGGAAATAAAAAAAGGTGGAAATTATCTTTAAGGAAGATAGAGATGTTTCCTATGTGATAGGAATAGAGATCTATAGAGATAGTTCTCGGAAAATCTCTTGACCTAGAAAGAGAGAGCATACATTGGCAATCTGTACTGAAGTATTCAGTATGCACAGATTCAGTGGGAGAAAACTTGTCCATGCTACATGGAGTTAGTATCCCAAGGCCAAGTGTCCAATTCTTATGAAGAATGGGAACACTAAGAATAGATATGGATCTATCATGTATGTAATCATCCCATTATCTTGCATGTATGACATGGCAAGAATAAAATGCATTCATCATCTTGTATGTGGGACATGGCAATATTATGTGCACATCCTGATAACTCGTATGTGTGACATGACGAATGGATGCCTGTCTACTTCCAGTAAGGGTTACTGGAATACCATGAGAACTTGATAAGTGCTTGTGAAGTACTAGTTCTATGGAGATAAGGAAGAGTTCGATGTAAGGAGTTACATTGATGCGAACTTCCAAAAAGACAGAAAATTAATCGCAAAATATATATGATATATAAAATTGAAAGTTTGTTGATAATTGGAAATGTTCCAATAAAGCCATTTAAAAGGGGAAATGTCGAGTATCTATGTGTTAGTGAACAGCATTAGAACTATATGGATCTAGAAGTTCATGATATGAACTTATAGATATTCCACTCATTGATGACAAGTCTGGAATCCTTGATCATGCAATGTGGCTAAAGGTTAGCAATGGAATACTAGATCGCATATTACAGAAACTCCATCTCATACGTGTGACGTACAGCGAAGAGATGAGAGACATGCAATTTATACAGACATTGGCAAGGTGTTGCCATCACTCGCTACGTTGGCGCAAGAGCACAGTAACATGTGGGACATGTTTGAAGATCACTATGAATATGATTCAAGGGTGATTGGCTCGCAGTGCAAGTGGGAGTCTGTTGGTATGTATGCCCTGAGAGCCAATCATGTAATGATTGGTGGGATACATTAAGATTGATTTGATAAACATCAAAGGCAAGCTTCCAATTCATTCTGGTTCAGTCATATGAGATAGTGATAGAACAGATTGAATGTCTAGAGAATGACAGTACTCAATGACGTATGCCTTCAGGTTCAGGACCTGAATGATGAGATCATATGGATGCTAAGAGTTTGTACATTCTTATTATGTCCCTAGTCGGATGTCATAGTGGAAGGTAGATAGACAACTATGACACACAAGACTAGATTGTGGTGTTGGTTGATGACAGAATCTCATTAGTCATGATATAGAGATATCAAACCAAACACATAGGTACTTGTTAGAGAACAAGGTACCAGACATACCCACCATGAGTTTGACACATAGAACCATGAGATGGTAGTCACAGTCAGTACTAACAGTGATGGTGGTGAGTGTGATTCTTAGACCTGAAATCACTACACTCAACACATGTAGTTGGGCACACTTTGACATCATCAAACGCAATCCTGAAACATGGGTTGTTATAAAGGTGATGATTGGGTGGCTTTGACACATGGGGATTTTGAGGGGCGAGTGATAGATATGGGATTTGTCCCTCCTGAGGGAGTTTGATATCCATGGCCACTTGATGAGTAGGATTGAGAAAGGCGTGCACGCATGTGTGAATCAGTATGTGATACTGATGTCATACATATCTCTTCCAGTCTACTCTGAGATCAAGAAAGTGAATGAACGTTGATAGGATGACGGATCCATGCCTCGAGTTCATTCGGGATATCAGTGACAAAGTAATTATACACTCGCTGTAACACCATTCACGGATTGTAGGATGAAAGTTGTTCTCCAACTTTCTACTTTCACTTGGGTAGCAATGATGTGTGACTAGGCACCGCTCTTTGCTTGTGAAGTCATAAGTGTTATGAACTTTCACTGCCAACGTGAAATGGACCTGCAGGGTCACACACATAGGATTTAACCTGGAAGAGGAGTTTTTCCACAAGCAATGTTTATATTGATTACTAAAGGAGTTTAGTAGTTCAATTAAACACTCAATCAGTCGATGGCTCAATATCATATGGTTCAAAGTGTTGGACGCATTGATTGGAGTATCGGATTGATTGAAATCGCATTTGACTGATTCTGCACAATCTGCACTCCCAACTGGTCGGTTCATGAGATGAACCAGTCGGCTGACGCTGCTGAACCGGTCGGCTCAAGTGTTGAGTCGATCGGCTCATGCACAGAGTGAAATGACCGGTTCTAGTGTTGAACTGATCGGTTCAACTGGTGCAAACGAGCAACTTGGGAAAGTAGGATTGGTGCAAATTTTCCTTTCGTTTCGATTTTCAATTTGATTGGAAATAGGATTTCCAATTTGATTGGAAATAGTATTGGTATTTCGATGCCAATTGGGAAAGAAACAAGGAAAGTCAATTTGAGCCGGATTAGGACCATGAACCGATCGGTTCAGGGCACCAACCGATCGGTTGGAGTGCCCCAAATGGTCGGCTCAGGTCCAACCAACCGGTTCAGTGGCTGAACTGACCGGTTCAGCAATGAACCGATCAGTTCAGGTTGCGAGATGGTTGCTTTTTGTGGAAAATCCCGAACCCTTCTACTCCTGCTTTTAGTCCCGCATTGCCCGGGATGGAGAACCCTGTCCCATGACTCTCCTATATATATAGGGGTACTTGGGGGCTTCTCACAGTACAGCTCAGTGCAACCAGTTGCTCTGCGAGTTGTCATTCTCTCTGGTTTTGGTAACCATGAGAGAGCCCGAGCAAGTGCTTCCCGCAAAAAGGGAGGTGCAGCAAGGGAAGGAAAACTGCAGTTGCAACATGAGGCAGGAGAGCGTGTTGGCGAATAGTACGTCAACAGGAGGGTGCGACTCCTTCCACTTCCTTGTGGGACAAGGAGTGTGGAGTTCCAGGTGGTCCGTGTGGACTACTATGGAGGCGGGAGGATACTGCCGCTTTGGAGGACAACTGTCATCCGACAGTCCGGTTCGAGTAGGAGTTGTGAGTCCCGGTGCGACCAGGAGCTGCACAGACACCGTCGAAGTCCGGAGTTGAAGACCGCGCATTGCGCGAGGTATTGTCGCCGAGCAATCCTCGGGACAAGGTATGATTCCGCAAACCATCCTTTCCTATTATATAGACGTTGACGCGTTTCCTCAGTATGGGTTGGGGGAGAATTTTTTTTTGTTTCCGCTGCCTTCTCTGTCTCCCCTAAAACCCAACAGCAAGATGATGGGATGATTACATACATGATAGATCCATATCTATTCTTAGTGTTCCCATTCTTCATAAGAACTGGACACTTGGCCTTGGGATATCAACTCCATGTAACATGGACAAGTTTTCTCCCGTTGAATCTGTGCACACTAAACCCTTCAGCATAGATTGCCAATGTATGTTTTCTCTTTTCAGGTCAAGAGATTTTCAAGAACTATCTCTATAGATCTCTATTCCTATTACATAGGAAACTTCTCCATCTTCCCTAAAGATAATTTCCACTTTGGATTTCCATTCTAGAGCATTTCCATTTCACGTCAACATGTGGAATGTGAATATGCTCCCACTAAATCATAGATCCCTTCTTTATTTGTGGCATATCAGTCAAACCCTTATCAAAGTAAAGATCCAGCTTTGAGTTGCTTGTCCTTAATCAATCACATTGATTAGTCCATTGTAACTTACAGACTTCATTTGCATTAATAGATTCATAAACTTTATAGGTTGTGTCACGTACACGTCCTTGTCTTATTCCTTATAGGAATGTGGTTTTAGTATCCGTATGCCAAATCTCTTAGTTGTTAAGTTCCAATCAACAAGCATCATCCTTCTCAAAATGTCATCCATGTTTCTTAGTGCTTAAGACTTATTTTCACTTATGGATTTCATCCAATGGGTGCTACTATCAAAGTCATACCTTATGGTTCACATGGAAGTCATTTAGGATGTAATGGTCATAAACCATAACTCAAAATATGGCTCCTCATATTCATCTAGATAGTTGACTCATCATATGACCAACTCATCACATAGATAATCGAGTTGTATCTGTCACGGATATAAGAACTTACAACTCCTTGTGATTCTTAATGTCCTTTATTAGTGTGGGATATTCTTTATTTAAGAAGAAATTAGTTATTTGATAATCATCCTCTAACTCCTTACAGTATGACTCCTTTTGATTAAGACATCACCATGCCTTAATCATGTGCTCACTATGATACACTATCATAATCACTCGTAAGGATCTCAAAACATTTGGTCCAAGTATTTCATTCATTGATCTCATAAAGAATTAACACTTTACCAAATTCTTACTTCATCTATGATATTCTTGAACACTTCAAGATATTCATATTGGTATTTCTCCAAACACCGTTTCAGGTATTAGTATTTCCTCCAATAGGTATGTAAATACATCACATGTATTATACCTAATAGGATAATCATATCCCACTACTAGTGGTGAAGATTGATTAATCATGTCCAAGAGATTCATGTCTCTTACTGGTTCTTTAACCAAAAGAGTCTAGATTTATCCATCATATGGAAACTAGAAATGAATTTCTCATGATTTATGCTAATTTGATTGTTTGAGTTATCAATAACTTTTAGATATCATTTTATATTATGCATATGAAGTTCCACAAGATAAACAAGGCATTGCCACAAAGATCATATCTTTGAAATTGAAACACCAACTTTATTAATTGCCATCATTGTCATACAATATGCAAAAAATAAGGTGTTTCTATCCATTGGAAAATATGAAATAGCAGTTCATAACTCTATTACATGCCTTCAAGGATGAAAATAAACTAAAGTAACCCTATCTATGGCAGCAACACTTGCCCCATTTATTGGGTTCATTACACTTTATCTCTTGGTATCATATACCTCAAAAGTGTTACAAGTTTATTTCATGACACCTTCAGGTGGAGACGTCTGTCACCTCCTTCTTTAGTTCTTCCAGATAGAGAGGACAATTCCTTTTCAATGTCCTGGCTTTTGACAATGGTGGCAATTGGCTCTCTTGGTCACGCCTCCCTTGGCCTTGAGAGTTGAAGACAACTTGGGATGGTGGCTAGCATCGGAACCTTTCTTAGCCTTTCCCTTGCCCTTGTACTTGGACTTGCCTTTCTTGTTGTTGATCATCATCACAGACTTAGGCTTGTCCTTCTTCATTTGTGCCTTAGCTGTCCTCAACATGCCCAACAACTCTGTCAATGGACTGTCAAAGTTGTTCATGTTGTAGTTCATCACAAACTTACTGTAGGATTCTGGCAATGATTGCAGTATCACGTCAGTAGCCAACTCTTTGCTCAGGGGAAATGCCAGTCTTATCAGGTTCTCCACATACCCAATAATTTTGAGTGTGTGAGGATCGATTGGATCTCCTTCAGTCATGACACATTTGAACAGTGCCCTAGAGAATCATATCTCTCTTACCGTGCTTGATCTTCATACATGTTCTTGAGATGTTGAATCATCTCAATAACATCCATGTTCTCATGTTGTCTCTTCAACTCGTGGTTCATGGAACACAACATCAAGCACTTTGCATCAATGACATCTTTAGAATGCATCTTATAAGCATCCCTATCTGCCTTTGGTGTGGTAGGAGCAGGTTCCTCTAGAGCTGGAGTATCCAGGACATAGAGCTTTCTCTCTTGGGTGAGAACAATTCTCAATCTCCTAAACCATAGTGGAAGTTAGTCCCATTCAGCTTGTCCTTTTCAAGGACCGATTGCAATGAAAAATGATTGTTGTTTGTTGCCATTTGTACTACAAAAGGAAATATATGCAATTTAGTCCAAAACTCAATTTTGACTTATTTGATTGATTTAAAAAGTTAACGATATAATTAGGTCTTTAATTGATTATCGCTCCCACTATTTTTGTTCAAATTGATAGCCCTCACCATCAATTTCGAAGATTGCAGTGTATATTCTTCTAGTGGGTCAAGATCCATATTTCATCAACTCATGAGTCATCTTTGGCTGATCGCCCATAAACTTGACTATTTAGGTAGGCCATCATGCCAATTGCATCATATGCCACTCTTGATGAATGAACATATGCAACACCTTGCCATGAACATTCCGTGCCTCTGGGCTTAGATGCTCTAAGAATCACAAGTTAAGTCTATCCCAAATGCTGACACGGTAAACATGTACCCTGCTTTGGAAGAACCTACATGTCTATCCTTCACACCTCCGTAAGATGGATGGTGCACCACGCTTTGGCGTAACCTACACTTGGTCAATCGAGTTTTTCATGTTTTCCGCTAATGGAAGGCGTATAAGACTTAATATTTAGATGAGGGATTTGGTTTTATAGGTACATATACATATCCAATCACCACAATACATAGTACACATCATATACATGCTATATCCCATAGAAAACATGTGAAATGATAAAAGCGATGATTATGGCCATCCTAATATGTTTCCTCAAGTCAAGAGGAAACACGATCATCAAGCTCAACATCACATGACACATGTTCATGATGAAGTTCTATAGCTGTCCAAGTTGATCAACTCATCACATGAATGACCTGCTCACTCTGGTCGGTCGTCTGGGTGCCACTAGCTGATCGGTTGGCTCATCCAACTGGTCGTTTCACCTGGTCATTGTGCATCTCCTCATGGACACCACTCGATCATCTCACTCCATGAACCGGTCATCAACTGATCGGTTCACACCTTGAATCGATCATCTAGAATGCCAACTGATCGGTTCACACCTTGAACCAATTGTCTCAGCTACTGTTAGGATGTCCGCAATTCTTTGAAATAATAAGAAATAAAATCTATTCTATTTGCATTGTAAAAAGGGAAATCCCAAGTTTCATTCGGGGGAGAAGGGTTAGGAAAGAAATCTCGAGTTATCTCGAGTTACATCAAGAAAAGCAGGTAGGGAATCAGTACGCAGACCGAGATGCAAGCAACCACATATAACCAAGCACGCATACATAGGGTTTATTGGTCATAACCACGCTATAAATCCACCACAAAACTTGTTTAAGGGCGACGTGTATCGAGTGTATTCATATTAGATATCATATATGTATATTGGGATTTGTGATTTTAAGATTGGACATGAATAAAGACAATTTTATTCGCATCATATGCAACAAACAAAGACGACAAGCCAAAATCGATCACATCGATAATCCTAAAGTATAGAGCAGTTGATGTGGCTCTGATACCACTTTTGGGTTTTAGGGGAGACAGAGAAGGTAGCGGAAACAAAAAAATTCTTTTCCCCGAACCCAGTATAAAGACGTCAACGTCTATACAGTAGGAAGGATGGTTTGTAGAAACATACCTTGTCCTGAGGCTTGCTCAGCGACGTTACCTCACAGTATGCGCGGTCTTCACCTCCGGTCTTGGACGGTGTCTGTGCAGCTCCTAGTATCACCGGGACTGTCGGGATTGACACCTGTCCTCTGAGCGACAGAAGTCTCCCACCTCTGTAGTAGTCCACACAGACCACCTGGAACTCTGATCTCCTTGTCTCACAAGGAATAGGAAGGAGCCATACCCTTCTATCAGTGTACTAGTCACCGACACACTCTCCGGCAACCAGTTGCTTTTCTATAGTTGTCTTTCCCTTGTTGTGCCTCCCTAATCGGGTAGCACTTGCTCAGGCTCTCTCGGTTTCCACAACCAGAGAGAATGACAACTTTACATAGCAACTGGTGTTCTATGTTTTACTATCTGAGAAGCCCCCAATACCCCTATATATAGTAGGGTCATGGGACAAGGTTCTCTACCCCGGGCAATGCGGGATTAAATCAGGAGTAGAAGGGTTCAGAATTTCCACAAAAACGGATACACTACGGCATTTGAACCGATCGGTTCACCACCTGAACCGATCGTTTGGGGCCCTGAGTCGATCGATTCATGCTTGAGCTGATCGATTTGTGGTCCTGGTCCAACTCAAATTGACTTTCCAAGTTCTCTTCCAACTAATCAGATATTAGTCCTTGTCTAAATCGAATTTGTACAAGTGAAACAAATTTATATTTGCAAAAAGTGTCTTCTGACTTTCCAAACAATCTCGGTTGGTCACACGAATCCACCAGTTCAACAATTGAGCCGATCATCTCATTGATACATGAGCTGATCGACTCACCACTTTGATCTGATCGGTTCACCAACCTGAGCCGATCGGTTCATCCCTTTGAGCTGATCGATTGGGGTAGTAGACTGTGAAAATCAGTCAATTGTAGTTCCAATCAATCCGATACTCTTAATCATACGGTCCAACACCTTGAACACTATGATTTTGAGCTATCAATTAATTGAGTGTTTAATTGAACCACTAAAATCCTTTAGTAATCAATCTAAACAACGTTTGTGGATAAACTCCTCTTCTAGGTTAAATCCTATGTGTGTGACCCTGCAGGCCCATTTCATGTTGGCAGTGAAAGTCCATAACACTTATGACTTCACAAGAAAAGAGTGGTGCCTAGTCGCACATCAGTGCTACCCAAGTGAAAAAGGAAAGTTGGAGAACAACTTTCAATCCTACAATCCGTGAATGGTGTTACAACAAGTGTATAATTCCTTTGTTGCTGATATCCAGAATGAACTCAAGGCGTGGAACAGTCATCATTTCAACGTTCATTCACTTTCTTGATATCATAGTAGATTAGAAGAGATATGTATGACATCAATATCACATACTGATTCACACATGCATGCATGCCTATGTCAATCCTACTCATCAACTGGCCATGAATATCAAACTCCCTCAGGAGGGACAAATCCCATATCTATCACTCACCCCTCAAAAGCCCCATGTGTCAAAGCCACCCAATCATCACCTTTATAACAACCCATGTTTTAGGACTGCGTTTGATTATGTCAAAGTGTACCCAATGACATGTGTTGAGTGTAGTGATTTCAGGTCAAAGAATCACACTCACCTCCATCACTATGAGAACTGACGGTGACTTCCATGTCATGGTTTCATGTGTCAAACTCACGGTGGGTCTGTCCGGTACACTTGTTCTCTAACAAGTACCTATGTGTTTGGCTTGATATCTCCATATCATGACTAATGAGATTATGTCATCAACCAACACCATAATCTAGTCTTGTGTGTCATTGTTGTCTATCTACCTTCCACAATGACATCTGACTAGGGACATGATAAGAATGTACAAACTCTTATCATCTGTATGATCTCATCTTTCAGGTCCTGAACCTGAAAGCATACGTCATTGAGTACTGTCATTCTCTAGACATTCAATCTGTTCTATCATTAGCTCATATGACTGAACCAAAAAGAATTGGAAGCTTTCCTTTGATGTTTATCAAATCAATCTTAATGTATCCCACCAATCATCTCATGATTGGCTCTCAGGGCATACATACCAAAAGGGTTGATGTGAAATTTTCCAGCTCTAGAGTGTTCCTTCTCTCTCCGAGCTTCATGTGAGTGTGTGTGGCTCTTTGGGGTGCTTTT
Source organism: Alisma plantago-aquatica (assembly GCA_963693085.1). NCBI lineage: Eukaryota > Viridiplantae > Streptophyta > Magnoliopsida > Alismatales > Alismataceae > Alisma > Alisma plantago-aquatica. Next base: position 1,443,830,131 of record OY856409.1, on the reverse strand, counting down.
TTTACCCTTGTTTGAGTTTGTGTCACCCTTAGTGGTGATTAGGATTTTATAGGCTTGGTGTGCTTTGACCTTGTGACCTTTGTTGGTTTGTCTTGACCTAGGTCGCGACCTAGGGTTTGTTGAAGGAGTGTTTCTATCTAGACACTTCCCCTTGGTATGGTGGTCATGACCAAGGTTGTCGTGGGTCAAGACAAAGGCTTGGAGAGGTGTGTTTTGACCTAGGTTGCTTGTGGTGATCTTGGTGTCGTGACCTAGTGGTGTTGTTAGGGTGTGTCGCAACTATGGAGCCCTTGGTGTGTCACGATCATGACATAAGCAGTGAAGTTGCTTAGGTGATCAAGGCACTATGTAGAGTGTATCACCATGTATTGCATGTCATGTTTAAGTGGTTGCATGTGGATGCATGTTGGTCTTTTATGAGGAAAATTGTCCCTTGGGTTCCTTAGTGCGTTGACACCTCATTCTTTTCTCTCTCTCTCTCATGCTTCATCTATATAACAACTTATCCCCTATTTCCTATAACCCTTTTGGTCATCCATCTTCTTCCTCCTTCCTTGCTTATTCTTAGACCTTGGTTAGGCAAGGAGACTCATCCTTGGAGATTGAGGAACCAATCTCCTCTTGCATATGGAGGTTGTGGTGATCTGAGTTCATCTTCCATCTTTGGTAAGTGTTTACCTTCTTAGTATATGTTCCCTTGTTCTCCTACCTTCATCTCCTTCTCTTTTCTCTGCCTTAGATCATGGTTCTTCCATGGTGGTCATTTGGGAGAGAGACTCCTCATCACAAGGGTCATAGACCATGTCTTGACAAGGTAGACCAAGTGTGAGGAGCATTTTTCCTCTCTTTTCCCCTTTCTCTTTGGTTTGGCTAAGAGCTTCTTTGCTTCTTTCCTTGGACTAGCTTTGACCTTGGTGACTTCTTGTTCTTCAGGTGCTATTGTGGCTAAGTGTGGAGATTTTGGTGAAACTTCTTCAACCCTTGGATCGTGTGCTTGGAGCTCTTAATCTTGAAGTTTGGAGCTTTTGGTGGTGATCATCTTAAGGTATGTTATATATCACTAAACCTACTCTATTATTGAACTTCTTCATGATTTTCATTACTATTTTCTTTCTCTAAATTTCATTCTTACCATGTTCATGGTTATTTGTAATCTCTAGAGCTTGTTTGACGGAAAGCCCTTGCTTGCTTTGAAAGCAATCCAAAACCCCAACCTTTTGTACCCATTTTAGTAAATGATGTGTTATGAAGGTTTTTCTTCATGTATTTATCTTTGCCTTTCCCTCATGCATGGTTTTTGTACACCTAGAGGTTGGAGGTATGTTAGGTTTGATTTTTGTTATCTTGAGCTTGGTTCTATCTTCCTTGTATAAGGTTCCTCTTTGATAGTTTCTTGACCCATGACTTAGGGTTTTTGGTGACCGGATGTATGTGACCTTTTCATCATGATCACTATGGTTTCACCTTCAGTTCTAGTTTGGCGACCTAGGTGGTGTATCTTGGGAGGTTGTGACACTCCCCTCATGATCATAACAACCTTGATAACCTTTGGTCGAGATGCTTCTTGAGGATGAGTTTGACCTGGTGGTGTTAGGTCAAGGTTTTGTGTTAAATAGCCTAGTTACCCTTGGTTTTGCCTAGTTACCCTTGGTTTTGGGGCTTTCTTTCTATTTTTCTAGAGTTGAGACTCGCCCTAGAGAGTAGGGACGTGGCCATCATGATCTTGGGTCACGACATGGGTGGGTCACAACATGTGATAGATGATTGAGGAACATGAGGGTTGCAGTAATGACATGGACCATTGTGGGTGGTCGCGACCTATGTCATTATGTGGTCAACATAGGGTGATGGTAGGTGGATGAGAAACACATGTAAACATCTAATGATAACCATATATCTACCATACATAAGCTATAAACAATGTTGTTTAGAATGATATCTAATCAACTCTAATGGTGCATCCTAATCCTTATACACTCCAAGATGGTGGAAAGTGATGGTTGAGCCTAGTCTTGTAAACCCTAATTAGTTATAAGGAAACTCTAACCCTGATGATATTGAGCAATGATCTTCCTTTCTTCTCCATCATTTAATGGTTATGATGTTATGTGGTTACCTCTCCTATTTATAAGCTTCTAACCATGCATATGTTATGAGTTTGATAATCATACCTAGTGTATGCTATGGTGACTATAACATAATAAAGATCAAATGAGCCTTGGGAGGCACGGTGAGGCACTTATGATACATAAATGTTGAGTTGACGGATTAATATCCCATAGCATGTGATTATGTCATTGATGATGTGATCAATAGAAATAATACATGAATCATATGGTGAGAGTGTGACAAGCTCACACCCTAAATGTCGATATCTAGTGGAAGAGTACAATGCCCTTATCTATGTAGAATTTGTTATTATTTCATACATTGTAACTTGATTGATGCTAAAAGACACTCAATTGACTTAACAAATCAAGTGGAATTTAACCAGGTAGTTTTTCCCTGAGCCATAGATCCATCCCAGTGTTAGCACTTATTGGATGGTGAAATAGGTTTTCCCTTAGAGGAAACCTAGAGTCATATATTGTTGAGTATATGCATTGAAAGGGTTGGTTGCGGGCCATACCCTGGAAGGAGTACAACTATGGGTCGTAGTTCAGTGATATGTTGCTTAAGAGGTTTCACAAAATTGTCTACGGGCCATACCTTGGCAGGAGTGTTGTTGTAGGCCTTATCTCAGTTTCACTAGCACCGTAACCTGTACTAATGTGGGCTAGGACTTTCACTGTTGACTATATGTCACATGTTGTAGTTGATTGGTATGTCTTTACTGTGTACTCATGTACTGACCACAAAGAATGGTGAGGTCATGGATTTCATCTCTTCTATAGACCTTGTATGGCACCGATTTTGGATTAGAAGTGGTTGGTTGGACTTAGGTGGTGGGACTCAAATCCTTGGGGCATAATAAAATATGTAATCAACTGTGTAGTATCTTGTTTAGGTTCAAATATGAAAATTTTAGATGAGGCCTTGCTTACTTTTACACAACATAGTTGGTGATGAATGTACATGTTCTTTAGATTCCCTTTGTGATGATAAGATGTTTCATAATCTAATTGCAATTGCTTATTTAATTAGTGATGATTACCTTCTTATCATAGATTTAGCTTTACTGTTGTTCTTCAATCATCTTATTTGTGCTAATAATAGTGTTGGTGGAGAGTTATATCTACCATTGAGATTTGGAATCTCAACTCATGGGTTTCCCACATATTTTTTGGTGGATGTGCACGAGGAGGTAGAGATCATACATCAGAGGTTGAGTAGCAGTAAGAAGGACGGTAGATGACAAGGTTGCAAGTGATATTGGTGGTTCTTTTGTTGTTAGAGTCCTAGAGTCGTCCTTATACACTCATGTCTTTGGGATAGTTTTTTTAATACATGGTTTGGCTTGTGTGTCCTCTTTCATGTATGGATATGGTGGATATGTATATATATGTTTGGAACAATTTTTCTTATAATAGGATGATGGAACACATGGTAAGTACCTTGTGACATGAAAGGACTCATATGTAAAGGTTTTTGTTGTTTGGGATCTTAACAAAAATGATTTTAACTTCTAGTTTTTTTTGGTAATATATTTGCTTAAGTTTTGTTTCTGCAATTAGTTTTGATTTGTCTTGTGGTTTGACGTGGGGTGTCACAATTAGGTTGGTATTAGATCTTTAGGTTTGATGAGTCTATGTTGACCTAGGACTATAGTTTGTGTATGTTCTTGTGTTCTCCAGTCTATCTTATAGTGATTTCTCCTTATGCAGAAGAAGCAAGAAAAACCTAAAGATGTCTAGAGTGAAGAACACACTACTGAGAGTAGTGTTGATGCACCAGGAGGAGGTGCAAGAAACTAGGAACGAGAAAATCAGATACCTGAGGGTCCCCAGTTTGATCCATCCATGATTGTAAACCTTTCCTTTCAGTCTCTTTTTGGGTAGTTTACGGCTGTGATGATGCATATGGCAGACATGATGCATGTGCCTCAACCTAGGGAACCAGTTCCCAATGTGGAATCTTTACGTACTAGGAAAACTTTTGAACAACTTCACCATGTTGGGGAAGTGGAGTATATTGGAATGGTTGATCCAGAGGGTGCGTATCTGTGTCTTACTAAGCATGAGAAAACCTTAGCATCCCAGAGGTGGATAAGGTTAAGCATGCGGTGTACCTTCTAAAAGGGAGTGATGGCCATTGATGGGCCCTAGAAGAGGATAAGAGACCTCGAGGGGTCATTGGTTGGGAGGAGTTCCGACGTGAGTTCTTCAGTCAATACTTTTTACAGACCTATCTGGATGAGAAGATCAGTTTGTTTGAGCGGATCCGGTAGGGACCCATGTCTATCAATGAGTACGAGGCTAAGTTTATGTAGCTTCTTCGGTTCTTTCCTCACATGGTTGCCATAGATGATGAGAGGATGCAGTATTTTGAGAAGAAGTTGAACGTTGAGTTGTTTATCTTAGCGGCTTCCTTAGAGAATCAAGAAAGGTTTGCCACATTTGTGGAGTTTGTTTGGAGGATAGAGCGATCTGTGATGGAGAAGAAGGAGGCAAGTGCCAAGAAGAGGCCTACACAGTCCCAAGGACAAGCGTTAGGAGGCTTTAAGAAGTTGAGTTTTTTTCATCGCTAGCATCACAAAGGTTTAGTGAGCAGACCCTATGGTCACCTAGTAAAGGTAGAGGTCATAGCCTTCCACTTGTTGGAGCTCACAACATGACGCCAGTGTCGGTGACGGGGCCGTCCAGGCCACAGTTGAGACTAGAGCTTGCCACAAGTATGGATAGGAAAGACACCTGAGGTGGGAGTGCCCAATGAGAGATAATGAAGTGACCCACCAACCAAGGCAGAGCTATCAGGGCTCATAGAGACTGTAGAACAGTGATGTAGGAGGATGAGGATGTGGCCAAGCATTGCAGGCTGGATCGTCTTCTCAGGAAAGCAGAGGATGGGGGAGACAACAGTCAACAACTAGATTCTATGCTATGAGTGAGCCAGAGGCGATAGTCAACCCGTGAGTAGTGTCAGGTCAGATGGAGTTATTTCATTTGATTTGTCTTCTTCTTGCTTTGTATCTATTTTGGTTGACCACAGTGCAACACACTCTTTTGTCACTCCGATAGTCAACCTGTGAGTAGTGACAGGTCAGATGGAGTTATTTCATTTTGATTTGTCTTCTTCTTGCTTTGTATCTAATTTGGTTGACCACAGTGCAACACACTCTTTTATCACTCATGAAGTGCTTGACAATTTTCTTTTTTCTATTAGCGTATGAGAGATAGTTTGTTGTTAGAAACCCCATTAGTTGGTTTTGTAGTGTTGCAGGAGGTGTGTCCTTCCTATGTTGTTTCTTTTTCAGGGCACAACATTCAAGTGGATCTCATACCACTTGACATGCATGGATTCATTGTAATCCTTGGAATGGACACCATGGAGAAGTATAGAGTGGTATTGGATTGTAGTTCCAAGCAGGCAATATTTGTAGATGGTGGTAAGAAATGGATCTTCCCAGGAGATTGCAAGATTCTTTTGATGTGTCTGGTATCAGTGATGGTGGCACATAAGTTTTTGAGATAGGATTGTGAGGCATTCTTGGCACATGTGTTGAATACTGAGGTTAGGAGTCCAAGTATTCAGGAGGTGTCAGTTGTCAGAGAATTTTAAGACGTGTTTCTTGAGGAGTTTCCAGGTGTTCCCCCACCAGAGAGATTGATTTTGAGATCAATCTGGTAGTCGGTATGCAACCGATAGCCTAGACACCGTACAGGACGGTTCCAATAGATATGGCAGCGTTTAAGAGATAGCTGTAAGAGATACTTGACAAGGGTTTCATCAAGATGAGTACGTCATCTAGGACAAGGATAGGTCCCTGAGGCTATGTATAGACTGTAGACAGTTGAACAAGGTGATGATAAAGAACAAGTATCTCTTGATAAGGATAAATGGCATGTTTGATTAGTTTCATGGTGCGATAGTGTTTTCAAAGATAGACTTGAGGTTAGAATATCACCAGTTGAGGATCAAAGAGGATGACATGCCTAAATCAACTTTTAGAATGAGGTATGGTCACTACAAATTTATGGTTATGCCATTTGGGATGACCAATACACCGACATTGTTCATGGACTTGATGAATAGAGTGGTCTGACCATTTTTTGACCAGTTAATGGTGGTCTTCATAGATGACATCTTGATATACAATCTTGACAGTCAGCAGCATGAATAAAATCTTCATCAGGCGATGATCGTGTTGAGGCAACATCAGCTATATGCCAAGTTCAGCAAGTGTGAGTTCTGGTTAAAGGAGGTATCTTTTTTGGGGCATGTTATATCTGTCGAGGGAGTTAATGTGGATCCAAAGAAAGTTCAGTCAGTGATAGAGTGGGAGCAACGAAAGATGTCGACAGAAGTACATAGTTTTCTATGTTTGGTAGGCAATTACAGGAGGTTTATCAAGGACTTCAGTGCTATCGCTTTTCCCCTAACAAACTTGTAAGGATGTGTCGTTCGTCTGGGACAGATGGCGATGTGCTTTTCAGATGTTGAAGGAGAACTTGATAAGTGTGTTAGTTCTAGTCTTACCTAAGTAAGGAAAAGGATATGTACTCTTCTGTGATGCATCCAATAATGGTTTGGTTTGTGTGTTGATGCATGACAAGTAAGTGGTTTCTTTTGCTTCCCGACAGCTTAAGAAACATGAGGAGAATTACCCAACCCATGCACTAGGGTTAGTTGTTGTAATCCATGCCTTGAACATCTGGAGGAACTACCTTTATGGTGAGAAGTTCCAAATCTTCACAGATAACAAAAAACATGAAGTGCATCTTCTCACAATAGGAGTTAAATATGAGGCACCAGTGCTAGATGGAATTAATCAAGGACTATGATTGCACGATTGATTATCATCCAGGGAAGACGAATGTTGTGGCAGATGTGTTGAGTAGGAAGTCTTCATATTCGTATATGGATAGAGACCAAATAAGTTCCTTGGTGTGCCACAAGTGAGATATGTTGATCTCCCTATGTCGAATGAAAGTTAAATTGGAAGTTTCCTTACTAGCAGGTTTGTTGGCACAATTACATGTAAATCCCACGTTGAGATAGAAGATTAGAGAGGAACAATAGGTTGATGTGGTAATACAACAAACTAGATTAGAGTTTGGCAGTGAGAAGCGTGATGGCTTCCATGAGTTAGATGATGGGACAGTTTGTTACCATGGCAGAGTAATGGTTCCTGATGTTGATGATCCAAGAAAGATGGTGCTAGAAGAGGCTCACTCATCCATGTATGTTATGCACCCAATTAAAACCAATATGTATCATAATCTAAAGGATATGTATTTCTGGCATGGCTTGAAGAAGGGCGTGGCTGAGGTTGTTGTGAGATGTATTGTGTGTCAACAGGTCAAAGTTGAGCATTAGATGCATGTAGGGACGTTACAACCTTTGCCTATACCATAGTGGAAATGGGATCACGTGACTATGTACTTTGTGGTTGGATTTCCTAGGACAACTAAAGGGCATGATTTCATCTAGGTGATCATTGATAGGTTGACGAAGTTAGCACATTTCCTTCCTATGAAAATGATGTATACATCTAAGAAGCCTGCCCAGATCTACGTTTATGTGATAGTGCATTTGCATGGTGTTCAGGAAACTATCGTGTCTGATAGAGGTCTTCAGTTCACAAGCCTTGATGTTATAACCTCAATTTCTTGAATATGTAATGAAAGATGTAATTCTCTTTTAATGAATAAAAGAAATATTTTTCTTTGATTTGCAATAGATTTCGTATGAAATGGACTTGATTGTTTGATGGTGGGCTTTGTTGGCCATTAAGCCCAATTGAAGAGAAAAGAGAATTAATAAGGAAAATAAAATGATTAATAAAAGGGAAATGTGAGTAAATAACAATTAAAAGGAGATAAAGGCAAACTAATATTCCCCAATACGGGAATCCATGCCTTTAGGATTTCTTGAGGTTTAAGGAATCCAAAATCACAAGATAATCACAAAGGAAAAAGGAATATAAATTAATTTGGAGTAATTAATAAGAAAACTTGGGAGAGAAGGAAGCCTTCTCATCCATTGCGTTTTGCTTCCCAAATTTCGTATAAAGTTAGGAAATATTAAAAGGAACTTTCCTTTAAAATTTGAGAAAGAAAGGAGTTATGGTTTGGCAGAAATCAATTTTGCAAGTTATCATCAATTTGGGAATTAATTCTGAATTAAGAGAAATAGATATTTCTTTGTTAGAACGTGAGAGATGAGGTCCGTTGGATTCTCATCCAATGATGGACGCTCATCATCTAGTTCCACGCATTTTGGGACTCTGCTGGTTGTAGGGGGATCTTCCATCTCAGATTTCTTGCAACCCAGTGGATGTGCAAAGTTATTTCCAGTCCCTTTGGACTTGGGAGATGAAACCGCAGAGGAAGGTCCCCGATTCGACTAGGATTTATTGAGATCTTGGGAAATGCCCAAATCACACAACCAGCACCTAGTTTGCCTATCCCAATCGCTGCGGGTTGCTACGAAGAACGACCTTGTGCCCTCAATTGCTCCGACTCCCTCGACCTTCACCCCTGTTTCAGTAGCATACGTCGCCGGAGCCCGACGAGTGAGGCGGCGGTCTCAGCATGCTCGTGGTGTAGAATTGATCTAGTGGTCGACTTCGAGGAAGGGAGGCAGAGCTCCCTGGCCGTTCAGCGCGAGCAAAGAAGGTTGAGAGCTCGGAGTCAACGCCCGAGTTGACCGCGCAGTTGTTGTACCTCGACGCGAGGTTGAAGATGAAGTTTCGTGGCTTTTGACCAAAGTACCCCTCTGCGCCTTCAGTCAAGGTAAGGGTACTCCCGTATTTTGTTCCTTTTGTTTGTAAAGGAAAGGCGCACAATCCCTGAGCCGTAGGATGCCGCCTTGTCCACCGGACTACAGATCGAATGACGCTCGATTTTCTGAAAATAGTAAATAAACCAAAAAAGGTGTTTTTCCTATAAAAATCATATCTTGAGCTAGGAAACTCGGATGCAAAAAGTCAATACATAAAAAATGATTAGAAAAATATGAGGAACACATTAAAAATGTTTTGAAAGCCTAAATCTATCTCTTTTTGCAAAAGTGCATATTTTGAATTAAAAAAGGGATTAATTTGTGGTTAGAAACCCTAATTATTGATAAAAAAATGTAGTAGTCTTGCAATTAGGTTAATTCAAACATGTTTAACCTGACTAATGATTAAGATGGCTTTTAACCTGTTTTGATGATAGAATTACATGTTTAGGGTTTTTAATACAATATGTTGATTAATATGTTTAAGAACCCTAAATTAGAGAAAAAGAAAAGAAAAGATAGAGTAATTCGAAAATTAGGGTTTTTGTGGACCAAAACCTAATCTTAAAAATCTTAATGGATAATAAGACAAGAAAATTAGGGTTTGATGCATAATGTGATAAAAGTAAGGTAAAAGTAATAAAAGGAAGTGAAACCCTAATTATGGTCAAAACCCTAAAAAGGAGTAATAACCCTAGAAGACAATTAGGAGTGATAGATCATGATGACATGATTAATGATAGAGATATTGGATGTCTTTTCAGGAATAATTGTGTGTGTACTTGCTTGATTCCTGATTGATTGGTTATTTCCGCATTCAAGTCTGCTTAACAGGTATGTGGTCAGTTATGAGTAACCGCTTTAGTTTCCTGATGGATTCCCAGATGTTTAATCACATTGAATGCAACTAAACTGTTTGGATGTTCATATTGCAATTATAAAGTGACTATGACTATCACAATTTAATTTAAATGTGTATTCCCGCACCTACATACCACCCTGATGGAAGATGCCATAAAGGTCAGGCCCAGGAGGGTAGACCAATGGGCAACATGAGAGGTGACCCTAGACACCAAGCTCGGGAATGAGAAGGTGGTCAATGAGGCATGACTATGGAGCACCATGAGAGGTGACTCCCATGCACCAAGCTCGGGATTGAGAAGGTGGCCTTAAGTCAATTCTAGGGTTATGGAAAAAGCGGTGGGGATGGTCACATGGAAAATGTAAATTGACTTTCTAATTATCTTGATTGTAATATTTAAACTGTTAGACTAAATTGTGAAGTTTCGGTTGCCTCCACATACCAGCAATTGCTGATCGATGTTATGTTTGTCGGCGTTTTAGGTAAAATCCTGAAAACACAAACAGTAAAGTGACACATCGTGGAATTAAGAAATAAAGTGCAAGGAGGATTAGATAGAGTAGTTCAAGCTGTGGATAGTAAGATTTACAAGTTTTATAAAGGTAAGTAAAGTTTTAAATTTTGTACCCAATTCCAGTTTAGTTAGTAGAATTTCATAATTATTGTTGATTATATGATTGAACCTTTGATCCTATTAATTGATTAACGGCTCTGACCTTCGGGTCTCCCTTAATTGGGGGTTACCGGGGGGCGGGGTTATTACAATTGGTATCAGAGCATAGGTTCTTCATCTAATCATTAATAATTATTAAATTTTACAAATTCCGTAGAACTGAGGGAGTTATTTGAGGATTTTCCGAAAGACTGAGGTGACTAGAAAAGGATCACATCTGGGGGCTGGCAAAATTTTCCTCCGCACCGCTAGTCGGAATATGAGGACTCCCGGATCGTGTGACTACCTGGCCGATGTCTTAGGATAAGACTCGAAATAAGATACCTTTAGGATTCTCTCATCTTGCTCATCTCTCCTCAACTCAATTTTCTCTTAAGGATATTTAAGGATTAGGGTTTTCTCTCTCTCCCTCACCCTAATGTGTAAGGTTGATTAGGTTTAAGGGATCCTCCACCAAATTAATGAAAGATACATAAGTAAGATGTCATTGACATAAGTGTAATTAGTTTAAAGCTAAACTAAAATGTCTTTTGGTATGTTTGTACAGATGGCTCGTACAAATTCGTGGCTATCCCTTTTTCCACCAGTGGTGGTGGACCACCCCGTAAGGAGAATGGGTCTTCTGAGAAGAGGAAGAGGAACCATGGTGGAGTGACCTATAAGAAAAGAAAGAGGCCTGAAGAAGCCATGCATGAGGCCCCAAACCCTGAACCAATGCCCGACATCAACCGAGAGCAAGGGGAAGGACCATAGTATGAGGAGTACCAGGTGCATGAAGAGGAAGCCCGAATGGAGGAGGACCAGCCTGGTGGTCAAGAACCATCCATGGTGATTCACACAACAGATGTAGTTTGGATGGAACATCAAAAGCAACTGACTGAGGCTATTCGTGCCCTGGCCCTTAGGGACATAGCTAGGGCTGAGAATGGTGAGCCACTCCTAGTTCGTCCTCGACTTGGGGCCACCATCCTGGACTTCTTCAAGCTGAACGTCGAGAAGTTTTGGGGAGAAGACAAGTCTGAAGTAGTCGACAAGGCCGAAGCTTGGCTGCTTGCAGTCGAGAATGGGTTCTGTATGCTCGAGGTGCAGCCGAATAAGAAGGTTCTATTTGCTACTCACCTTTTGGAAGGTGCAGCCAAGATATGGTGGGAGAACCATATCACGAGAAGAGACCTAAGTGAGGAACCAATGGCATGGACTGACTTCAAGACCATCTTCACCCCCAGATTCCTCCCCATCTCAGCAAAGAAAGAGAAAGAAAGAGAGTTCATGAGCATGACTCAAGGAAGCTCTTTAGTTGCAGACTTTGGTCACAGATTCCGTCTCCTGGAACGTTTCAGACACATGTTGGATGAAGAGAGGAGGGTGGACCACTTCATGGAACGTCTGCACCCTACCATCAAGCCTCATGTGATGGTTAGTAAGCCAAAGACCTTCGCTGAAGCCTACAACACCGCCTTGGACATGGAAAGGACAGTGATGCCTGCACAAAACCAATCTAGAGGGTACTTGGGTTTCATTAAAGGAGCTCAAGGACAGAGGAATGAACACAAGAAGGGACAAGGACGCAACCACAACAAGAACAAGCATGGGCACAAAGGCAAGCCCCGTGGTCGCCTCCAACAGTGTCACACCTGTGGACGGACACATCCTGGGAAGTGCCGCTTTGAGAAGAAGGTGTGCTTCAAATGTCAACAAGAAGGACACTACATCGCCAACTGCCCTCAGCCTGATCCGAGGGGACCTTTGGGGTAGCAACCTGTGGTAGCACAACCAGTTGCTGCAACACCTCCAGCTGGAGCACCAACCGGAGCACCTCCCGCTAGAGAGAGAAGGCAAGCTAGGGTGTTCATCATTGACAATGAAGAAGCTCAGGCGAATGCTAATAAGTTGATTGAGGGTAATAACCCATAGTGTTTTTCCTTTTAGTTCAGTAGACCATGTAATAGCTTTCTAATATGGAATAACTATGTAGGCTTGCTGGAAGTCATGGGACAAAATGTAAAAGCACTCTTTGATTCTGGTTCTACTAATACTTTTATTTTGAGAAATCTGGCAACTATGCTTGGTTTGGATATCAAAGATTTGGGTTATGTTATGGATGTCACAACCCCGAGTGGTTGTATTTATACCTCTCTTTTGAAAACCCCTGTCTTGCCAGTAAAGTATCAGAACCATGAGCTTCCCACTGACTTTATCCTTCTTGATATGAATGATTTTGATGTAATCATCGGTATGGATTGGCTTTCCACCTATAGAGCCCAGATTAACTGTAGAGAGAAGAAGATCCTCACTAGGAAAAATGGCTATCCACACTTCACCATTCGAGGAAGGAAAGATGCGACAACCAGCCTTTATGTGTCCGCTTTGAAAGCTGAACGAATGCTATCCAAGGGTTGTCGAGCCTACCTAGCCATAGTCACCGCACCCGAGGTTAAGGGGAAATCCCTAGAGAATATAGAGGTGGTTCGGGAGTATGCGGATGTGTTTCCAGATGATCTACCAGAGATTCCCCCTAAGAGGGTGGTAGACTTCTCAATTGAGTTAGCTCCTGGGACTAACCCTATATCTAAGGCACCCTATAGAATGGCCCCTACAGAGTTGTTTGAGTTGAAAGCCCAGTTGCAAGAGCTATTGGATAAAGGATTCATCCGACCAGTACATCACCATGAGGAGAACCAATTCTCTTTGTGAAAAAGAAGGATGGGTCGCTCTGGATGTGTATTGATTATCGGATGATCAATCAGGCAACCATTAAGACAAGTATCCCTTGTCGAGAATAGATGACCTGTTTGACCAACTCAAATCAGCTCGAGTCTTTTCCAAGATTGATTTGAGATTAGGATACCACCTGGTGAGAGTGAGAAGTGAGGATATACCCAAAACGGCTTTCAAAACCCGTTATGGCCACTATGAGTTTGTGGTCATGCCATTTGGATTATCCAATGCACCTAGTGTCTTCATGAACCTCATGAACAGTGTGTTCCAACCTTTCCTTGACTCTTTTGTGATAGTGTTCATAGATGACATTTTGGTGTACTCGGATGACCTAGCCCAACAACGTGACCACCTAGAGTCCTTGATATCCTGAGAAAGCATAAGTTTTTCAGAAAGTTCTGGAAATGTGAGTTTTGGTTGGACCGAGTCATGTTTCTTGGACACATCATCTCAGGAGTAACAATCACCGTGGCAGCCAAAGTATCGGCAGTTCGAGACTGGCCGGCACCGAAGAACCCCTCTGAGATTCGCAGCTTCTTAGGGTTGGCCGGATACTACCGTCGCTTCATCAAAGATTTTTCCAAGACTGCTTTACCGTTAACCATGTTGACTCAGAAGGATGTGAAGTTCGTGTGGTCTGAAGTATGCGAAGCTCGATTCTAGGAATTGAAGGAGAAGCTGACCACCGCTCCTGTGCTGACTCTACCTTCTAGCAATGAGGGTTTCATGAGATTCACTGATGCTTCCAAGATGGGACTTGGTTGTGTGCTGGAACAAGATCGGCATGTGATTGCATATGCTTCCCTACAGCTCAAGCCAAATGAGGTGAATTACCCAACACATGACCTGGAGTTCGCTGCTATCATCCATGCCTTGAAGATATGGCGGCACTACATGTACAGTGCTACCTTCGAGATCTTCATCGACCATAAGAGCTTGAAAAACCTGCTGACGTAGAAAGACCTGAACCTACGACAACGTCGATGGATGGAGTACATGAAGGATTACGACTTCACCATCGCCTACCATCCTGGTAAGGAGAATGTCGTGGCTGATGTGTTGAGCCGGAAATAGCTTAAGTGTGCAGCTATTTTGTCCAGTCAGTGGAAGAGTTTGGAGGAGCTTGTGGAATGGACTCCACAACTGGTAGAGGACCGAGTTCGGTTGGCTAATATCCAGATTCCATCTGAGTTATTGAGTGAGATCACAGCTGCACAGTTGACCAGTGAAGAGGTAGACAAGATGAAAGGTTTAATGATGAAGCCACAGACTCATCTATCTATGGGAGTAGATGGAGGAATCAGGTTCAAGAATCGCATATGGGTTCCAGCGGATTCATCAATAAAGGAACGTATCTTGCAAGAGGCTCATGGATCCAAGTACACAGTGCACCCAGGAACTACTAAGATGTTCAAGTACCTACAACGGTTTTTCTGGTGGCCAGGAATGAAGAAAGACATTACGTCATGGGTGGCCAGTTGTCTTACATGCCAGATGGTGAAGACTGAACACCAACGACCCGGTGGACTTTTACAGTCGATAGAAATTCCAGAATGGAAATGGGAGCAGATCACCATGGATTTCATGGTGGGTCTACCCCGGACCAAGAAGGGTCATGATGTGATATGGGTCGTGATAGATCATTTTACCAAGTCAGCACACTTCCTTGCCTTGAAGACTACTACTAAGGTGGCAGACCTAGCTGAGTTGTACATCAGAGAGATAGTGCGGTTGCATGGTGTACCAGGATCAATCATTTCTGATAGAGACCCAAAGTTCACTTCCAAGTTATGGAAGCAAGTTCAAGAGGAACTTGGTACCAGGTTAAAGTTTAGTATCGCTTATCACCCCCAGATGGATGGTCAGACAGAAAGGACAATCCAGACGTTAGAAGATCTGTTGAGAGCTTGTGTACTCGATTGGGGTGGCTCATGGGAGCAATACTTACCGTTGGCAGAATTCGCCTACAACAATAGCTACCAAGCCAGTATCGGGATGCCTACGTATGAAGCTTTGTACGGAAGACTGTGTCGGTCCCCACTTCACTGGGATGATGTGGGTGAAAGGACCCTGTTGAGGTCAGATGAGCTCCAAGTGTATGCTGATAAAGTGGCTTTGATCAAGCAAAGGCTTAAGAGAGCCCAGGATCGAAGAAGACATATGCTGATGCAAAGCAGACTGATGTGCACTTCACTGTGGGAGAGCATGTGTTTTTGAAAATTCGACCGCTCTGAGCTATAGCTAAGAATAGAGGAAAGCTGAGTCCCCGATACGTGGGTCCGTTTGAGGTTTTGGAACGGATTGGTGAAGCTGCATACCTTTTGGAGTTACCCCCTCAGTACAACATGATGCATGATGTGTTTCATGTGTCTAACCTGAAGAGATATGTGCAGGATCCGAGCCATGTGCTGAGCATTGAACCTATTGAGCTTCAAGGGAAGCTGACTTATCCTGAGTCACCTTTGCAGATTCTAGATACCAAGGTGAAAGAGCTCAAATGTAAGAATATAGAGATGGTAAAGGTTCTTTGGAAGCACCATGGAGAGGATGAGGGCACATGGGAATTGAAGGTAGACATGGAGAAAACATACCCTGAATTGTTTGTTTGATTGTTTGAATTTTGAGGGAAAAATTCCTTTAAGGAGGGGAGGATGTTATAACGTCAATTTCTTGAATATGTAATGAAAGATATAATTCTCTTATAATGAATAAAAGAAATCTTTTTCTTTGATTTGCAATAGATTTCGTATGAAATGGACTTGACTGTTTGATGGTGGGCTTTGTAGGCCATTGAGCCGAATTGAAGAGAAAAGAGAATTAATAAGGAAAAGAAATTGATTAATAAAAGGGAAATGTGAGTAATTAACAATTAAAAGGAGATAAAGGAAAACTAATATTCCCCAATATGGGAATCTGTGCCTTTAGGATTTCTTGAGGTTCAAGGAATCCAAAATCACAAGATAATCACAAAGGAAAAAGGAATATAAATTAATTTGGAGTAATTAATAAGAAAACTTGGGAGAGAAGGAAGCCTTCTCATCCATTGCGTTTTGCTTCCCAAATTTCATACAAAGTTAGGAAATATTAAAAGGAACTTTCCTTTAAAATTTGAGAAAGAAAGGAGTAATGGTTTTGGAGAAATCAATTTTGCAAGTTATCATCAATTTGGGAATTAATTCTGAATTAAGAGAAATAGATATTTCTTTGTTTGAACGTGAGGGATGAGGTCCGTTGGATTCTTATCCAATGATGGACGCTCATTGTCTAGTTCCACGTGTTTTGGGACTCTGCTGGTTGCAGGGGGATCTTCCATCCCGAATTTCTTGCAACCCGGTGGATGTGCAAAGTTATTTCCAGTCCCTTTGGACTTGGGAGATGACACCACAGAGGAAGGTCCCCGATTCGACTAGGATTGATCGAGATCTTGGGAAACGCCAAAATCACACAAGATTGCCTCAACCCTATATATAGGGGAGGGTGTGTAAGGGCACTGACACCTAGTTTGCCTATCCCAATCACTGCAGGTTGCTGCGAGGAACGACCTTGTGCCCTCAATTGCTCTGACTCCCTCGACCTTCACCCCTGTTTCAGTAGCATACATCGCCGGAGCCCGACGAGTAAGGCGGCGGTCTCGGCATGCTCATGGTGTAGAGTTGATCTAGTGGTCGACTTCAAGGAAGGGAGGCAGAGCTCCCTGGCCATTCAGCGTGAGCAAAGAAGGTCGAGAGCTCGGAGTCAACGCCCAAGTTGACCTTGCAGTTTTTGTACCTCGACGCGAGGTTGAAGATGAAGTTCCGTGGCTTTTGACCAAAGTACCCCTCCGCGCCTTCAGTCAAGGTAAGGGTACTCCCATATTTTGTTCCTTTTGTTTGTAAAGGAAAGGCGCACGATCCCTAAGCCATAGGATGCCGCCTAGTCCACCGGACTACAGATCAAACGACGCTCGATTTTCTGAAAATAGTAAATAAACCAAAAAAGGGGGTTTTCCTATACAAATCGTATGTTGAGCTAGGAAACTCGGATGCAAAAAGTCAATACATGAAAAATGATCAGAAAAATATGAGGAACATGTTAAATATGTTTTGAAAGCCTGAATCTATCTCTTTTTGCAAAAGTGCATATTTTGAACAAAAAAGGGATTAATTTGTGGTTAGAAACCCTAATTGTTGATAAAAAAATGTAGTAGTCTTGCAATTAGGTTAATTCGAACATGTTTAACCTGACTAATGATTAAGATGGTTTTTAACCTGTTTTGATGATAGAATTACATGTTTAGGGTTTATAATACAATATTCTGATTAGTATGTTTAAGAACCCTAAATTAGAGAAAAAGAAAAGAAAAGATAGAGTAATTCGAAAATCAGAGTTTTTGTAGACAAAACCTAATCTTAAGAATCTTCATGGATAATAAGACAATAAAATTAGGGTTTGATGCATAATGTGATAAAAGTAAGGTAAAAGTAATAAAAGGAAGTGAAACCCTAATTATGGTCAAAACCCTAAAAAGGAGTAATAACCCTCGAAGACAATTAGGAGTGATAGATCATGATGACATGATTAATGATAGAGATTTTGGATGTCTTTTTAGGAATAATTGTGTGTGTGTGCTTGCTTGATTCCTGATTGATTGGTTATTTCTGCATTCAAGTCTACTTAATAGGTATGTGGTTAATTATGAGTAACCGCTTTAGTTTCCCGATGGATTCCCAGATGTTTAATCGCATTGAATGCAACTGAACTGTTTGGATGTTCATATTGCAATTATAAAGTGACTATGACTATCACAATTTAATTTAAATGTGTATTCCCGCACCTACATGCCACCCTGATGGAAGATGCCATAAAGGTCAGGCCCAGGAGGGTAGACCAATGGGCACTATGAGAGGTGACCCTAGACACCAAGCTCGGGAATGAGAAGGTGGTCAATGAGGCATGACTATGGAGCACCATGAGAGGTGACTCCCAGGCACCAAGCTCGGGATTGAGAAGGTGGACTTATGTCAATTCCAGGGTTAGGGCAAAAGCGGTGGGGATGGTCACATGGAAAATGTAAATTGACTTGCTAATTATCTTGATTGCAATATTTAAATTGTTAGACTAAATTGTGAAATTTCGGTTGCCTCCACATACCAGAAATTGCTGATCGATGTTTTGTTTGTTGGCATTTTAGGTAAAATCCTGAAAACACAAACAGTAAAGTGACACATCGTGGAATTAAGAAATAAAGTGCAAGGAGGATTAGATAGAGTAGTTAATGTTGTGGATAGTTAGATTTCCAAGTTTTATAAAGGTAAGTAAAGTTTTAAATTTTGTACCCAATTCCAGTTTAGTTAGTAGAATTTCATAATTATTGTTGATTATATGATTGAACCTTTGATCTTGTTAATTGATTAACGTCTCTGACCTTCGGGTCTCCCTTAATTGGGGGTTACCGGGGGGCAGGGTCGTTACAATGTGACTATGTACTTTGTGGTTGGATTTCCTAGGACA
The DNA here is from genome assembly GCA_963693085.1 of Alisma plantago-aquatica. NCBI lineage: Eukaryota > Viridiplantae > Streptophyta > Magnoliopsida > Alismatales > Alismataceae > Alisma > Alisma plantago-aquatica. The sequence goes on along the minus strand of OY856409.1, from coordinate 1,443,811,505 downwards.
ACTAAAGGGCATGATTTCATCTAGGTGATCATTGATAGGTTGACCAAGTTAGCACATTTCCTTCCTATGAAAATGACGTATACATCTAAGAAGCCTGCCCAGATCTACATTTATGTGATAATGCATTTGCATGGTGTTCAGGAAACTATCGTGTCTGATAGAGGTCTTCAGTTCACAAGCCTCTTTTAGAAGTGATTACACATAGGTTTGGGTGTGCAGTTGAGGTTCAACACTACCTTTCACCCACAGACAGATGGTCAGTCTGAGAGGACCATTCAGACCTTGAAGGATCTATTGAGTGCTTGTGTTCTTCAGTTTTTGGGCAGTTGGGACATACACCTTAGTCTGATAGAGTTTGCCTATAATAACAGTTACTAGAGTAGCATCGACATGGAACCTTATGAGGTCTTGTGTGGGAGACATTGTAGGTCCCCGTTGTGTTGGTATGAGATGGGAGAATACCAACTTCTTGGTCCTGAACTTGTGCAATAAATGATAGAAAAGATCAAAGCAATTCAACAATATTTGAAAGTAGGACATGATAGATAGAAGTTGTATGTAGATAACCAACATAGACCCTTGGAGTTCCAAGTGGTAGACACAACGTACCTCAAGGTCTCTCCTTGGAAAGGTGTTTTGAGTTTTATAAAGAAGGGTAAGTTGGCTCCTAGATTTATGGGACCTTACCCTATGATGACGCGTGCTGGGAAGGTGTCCTACATGTTGGATCTACCACCTAAGTTGCATAGGTTGCCTCCAATGTTTCATGTAAGTATGTTGATAAAGTGTCATCCCGATACAGGGTTAATACTACATCCTGTGGAGCTGGAGCTTTATGAGGACATGTCCTATGTGGAAGGTCCAGTGTTGATCCTTGACAGAAGAGTGAAGAAGTTGAAGAAGAAGGACATAGTGCTTGTGAAGGTTTTCTGGCATCATCGTGGTGTTGAGGAAGCCATGTGGGAGCTCAAGGAAGAGCCCCTCTTTCTTCTCTTAGAATTTTAGGGGGAAAATCCTTATTAGGGGTTTATGGCTTGAAAGGACCCTGACCTGAGTTTTGGGGTAACCCTATTTTTTTCATCTTAAGCATGTTCTTAGAACCTTGATCTAATCTTTTTAGATGTAAATATGGCTTATGGTGTGCTTAAGTTTCAAATTTGAGCCTATTTAGATGATGTTTGTGCCTTTTATGTTGGTTTTGGTGTAAATTGCAATTTACCCAAAATAGGGGGTTGATGTGCAATTTTCCACCTATAGAGTGCTCCTTATCTTTCTTGCTTCATGAGAGAGATTTCAGTGCTTTGTGACACTTTTTTTTACCCTTGGTTGAGTGGTGTCACCCTTAGTGGTGATTACAGTTTTCTAAGGGTGGTGTGCTTTGACCTTGTGATCTTTGTTGGTTTGTCTCGTCCTACGTCATTACATAGAGTTTGTTGAAGGGGTTTCATGGTCGAGACACTTACCCTTGGTATGGTGGTCATGACCAAGGTTGTCTTGGGTCAAGATAAAGTCTTAGAGAGGTGTGTTTTGACATAGTTGCTTGTGGTGGTCTTGGTGTCGCAACCTAGTGGTGTTGTTAGGGTGTGTCGCGACCATGGAGCCCTTGGTGCGTCGCGGTCGCAGCATAGGGGGTGGATTTTCTTAGGTGGTTGAGACACTATGTAGAGTGTATCACCATGTCTTTCATGTCATGTTTAAGTGGTTTCATGTGGATGCATGTTGGTCTTTTATGAGGATAAGTGTCCTTTGGGTTCCTTAGTGTGTTGACACCTCACCCTCTGCTCTCTCTCTCATCCTTAATCTATATAACCCCTTATCCCTTCTTGCTTGCAAACTTTTTGGTCATCCATCTTCCTCCTCCTTCCTTGCTTGTTCTTAGATCTTGGTGGGGCAAGGAGGTTCATCCTTGGAGCTTGAGGAACCAATCTCCCCTTGCATGTGGAGGTAGTGGTGTTCCGAATTCATCTCCCATTTTTGGTAAGTGTTTACCTTCTAAGTTAATGTTCCTTTAGTCTCCTACCTTCATATCCTTCTCTTTTCTCATCCTTAAACCATGCTTATTCCATGGCAATCATTTGGGAGAGAGACTCCTCATTACAAGGGTCATAGACCATGTCTTGACAAGGTAGACCAAAGTGTGAAGAGGATTTTCCCTATCTTTTCCCCTTTCTCTTTGGTTCGGCCAAGAGCTTCTTTGTGACTTTACTTCAGCTAGATTTGACCTTTGTGTCTTCTTGTTCTTGATGTGCTCTTGTGGCTAAGTGTGGAGCTTTTGGTGAATCTTCTTCAATCCTTAGATCGTGTGCTTGGAGCTCTTGATCTTGAAGTTTGGAGTTCTTAGTGGTGATCATCTTAAGGCAGGTTATATAACACTAAACCTACTCTATTATTGCACTTCTTTACAATTTGTATTGCTATTTTCTTCCTCTAAATTGCCTTCTTTCCATGTTCATGCTTAGTGGTAATCTCTAGAGCTTGTTTTCTGGAAATCCTTGCTTGGTTTGAAAGCAGTCTGAAACCCTAACCTTTTATACCCGTTTTTCTAGATGATGTGTTATGAAGGTTTTTCTCCATGTATTTCTCTATACCTTGACATCATGCATGGTGTTTGTACACTTAGAGGTTAGAGGGATGTTAGGTTTAGTTTTGGTTATCTTGAGCTCAGTTCTCTCTTCCATGTATGCGGTTCCTCTTTGATTGTTTCTTGACCCATGACTTAGGGTTTTTGTGACTGATTGTATGTGACCTTTTCTTCATGATAACTATGGTTTCACCTTTAGTTTTAGTTCTATTTTGGTGACCTAGGTGGTGCATCTTGGGAGGTTGTGACACTCCTCTCAAGATAGTCGTGACCTTGATAGCCTTTGGTTGAGATGGTCCTTGTGGATGAGTTTGACCTACTGGTGTTAGGTCAAAGATTTTGTGTTAAATAGCCTAGTTACCCTTGGTGTTTAGTTACCCTTAGTGTTGGAGTTTTGTTTCTATTTTTCTTGGGTTGAGATTCACCCTAGAGAGTAGGGTTGCACCATGATGGTCTTGGGTCATGACATGGGTGGTGTTTGATCGTCTTAGGTTGCAACATGTGATAGATGGTTGATGCACATGAGGGTCATGGTTGTGACATGGACCATAGTGGGTGGTCATGACCTATGGGGTTATGTGGTCAACATAGGGTGATGATATGTGGATGAGAAACACATGTAAACATCTAATGATAACCATATATGTATCATACATAAGATATAAACCATGTCATTTAGAATGACATCTGATCAATTCTAATGATGCTTCCTAATCCTTATACACTCCAAGATGGTAGAGGGTGATTATTCTAGGGTTGATGGTTGAACTAGTCATGTAAACCCTAATCTGTTAAAAGGGAACCCCAACCCTAATGATAATGAGCAATGATCTTTCATGTTTCTTCATCATGTAATGGTTATGATGTTATGTGATTACCTACTTGCTTATAATCTTATAACTATGCAAGTGTTATGAGTTTGATAATCACAGTTAGTGTATGCTATGGTGACTATAATATAATATAGATCAAATAGACTTGAGAGACATGTTGAAGCACTTGTGATGGAGAAATCATGAGTTTAGGGATTGATATCCCATAACATGTGATTATGGTATTGATGATGTGATTAATGGAAATAATACATGTATCATGTGGTGACATTATGATAAGTTCACACCCTATATGTTTATATCTACTAGAATAGTACTATGTCCTTATCTTTGTAGAATTTGTTATGATTTTATGTGTTGTAACTTGACTGATGCTAAAAGTCACTCAATTGAATTAACTAATCAAGTGGAACTTAATCATGTAGTTTTTCCCTATGCCATAGATCCATCTCAGTTTCATCACTTGCTGGATGATGAAATGGGTTTTCCCTTGCAGGAAACCTAGAGTCATATACTACTAGGTTTATGTATTCACAGGGTTGGTTACGAGCCATACCCTAGTAGGAGTATGACTATGGGCCATAGCTCAATGATATGTTTCCTATGAGGTTTCAAAGGATTGGCTATGGGCCATACCATGGAAGGAGTGTGGTTGTGGGCCGTAGCTCAATTTCACTAGCACTGTGACCTATACTATGATGGGATAGGACTTTCACTGTTGCCTATATGTCACAGGTTGCAGTTGACTGGTAGTCTCTGTTGTGTACTCGTGTACTGACCACGAGGTATGGTGAGGTCGTGGATTCTGAATCTTCCATAGACCTTGTGTGGCATTGATTTTGACTTATTAAGGGTCGGTTGTACTTGGGTGATATGACTCAAATCATCAAGGCATAATAAAATATGTAATTAGTCGTGTAGTATTTTTCTTAGTTTCAAATACAAAAATATTGGATGAGGCCTTGTTTGCTTTTGTACAACAAAGTTGGTGATGAATGTACATGTTCTTCATATTCCTTTTATTATGATAAGATGTTTCATAATCTATTATTAAATTAGTGATGATTACCTTCTTATCATAGTTGTAGCTTTACTGTTGTTCTTTAATCATCTCATCTGTGATAATAATAGTGTTGGTGGAGAGTTATATCTCCCACTGAGATTTGGAATCACACCTCATGGATTTCCCACATCTTTTTAGGTGAACATGTATGAGGAGGTAGAGATCGTGCAGTAGAGGTTGAGTAGTAGCAAGAACGATGGTAGCTGACAAGGTTGGGAGTGTTGTTGGTGGTCCTTTTGTTGTTAAGTCCTAGAGTCATCCCTGTACAGTTAGGTCTTTTGGATAGTTTTTGGGTGTGTTTTGTAGACGAGTTTTCGATACATGGTTTGTCTTATGTGTCCTCTTTCATGTACGGATATGGTGGATATATGTGTGTGTGTATATATATATATATATATATATATATATATATATATATATATATATATATATATATATCACACTTATGCCAAATCCTATTGTCATCACAATAAGATCACCAAGCTTAATGATGCTATAGGTGAATGGGTCTCATCTCGCTCGAGCATCCAACTTATTCTTCGCTTCTTCTCCAACCTCCTAATGACTTCTTCCAGACCTGACCCACAAAGCATTGCTGCTTACACATGTGTCTTTCCTCCCATGGCCGCTAACATTTACAATAAACTTCTTGCTATGTCGATAGCTGAAGAAATTGGAAGGACACTCTTTCTTATGGCCCCATCCAAAGCACATGGCCTAGAAAACATCTATAATGAGTTTTTGCAAAACAATTGGCACAAAATATGTGACGTCCCCTGATTTTCTAAAAGTTAATCCGATGTGCGACGTCCAAATTGAAACCCTCACCTCAGCGAGAATCCCAATTCAAACATCCCTAACTAGGCTAAGAAGAAGAAAATCAAGGGAGTCAGAAGGAAACAATCAGTAGTACATGTACATGAACAATAATAAAACCATACACACATGTTCATCATTCAACACATAAGTACAACATGAATTGTTACAACATTTGATATTACATATTGAACAGCAAACTTATAGATATACATGTACTACATCTAAACTACAAGATCTTAAGACAACAGGTCCACCTGTACATCGGCTCGCCACACAACTCTCAACTATCCTGGATCTTCAAGATCATAACCACAACCTAAACAAAGGATTAAATGTGGTACACGCCAGCACAATATTCAAGAATATTGTACTGAGTACGCCTACTGTCTTTTATATACCTCTCATCATATCTTGGCAATAAGATAAAACTAATATACTTGGAAGTAACAGAAGAATATAAGAAAAACATATACTTGCACAAAGATATTCATTAACAAAAGAGAACACATATTTTAAGCACATTTTCCATTATATATCCATGCATTTGCCACCTGAGGGAATAATGCATCATCTCTGCTACCAAAGAGAATGAGATGTAAGGCCTTATGATCTACTACCAAAGAGTTAGATCATTGTACAATGTGATCTTCTACCAAAAAGAATGATCACTTTACAACACTATACTACCAAAGAAAATTAGTGTTTTCATATAATGGAACAGATATATTGTGTTTGATATGTTCATAGCAATAAGTATGGAGAATCATACAACATATCATATACGAACAATCATTTCATCCAATATCTTGTCAAGTATTTTACTACACATATAACACAAGCATATTGTATAATAAGCCAAGTAAGAGGTAATGGCGTACCTTCCAAAGAGATATCCTAATCATCACACATATTCCTCATGTCATCTATATCTTGGTCAACCACTGATGAGGACAAGATCATATGTACCATCATTAGATTCTCATCATCTTACATCTCATGTTAACCCTAATCGTATCCATTAGGGTTTTGCTTAGTTCATTAAGATCTGTGCATCATTATTTTTCTTATCTTCTTGTAATTCGGTTACTGATCTTATATTCCAAATTAGGGAACATAATCTGATTACCTAGTTAGATATGATTATGTGCACATGTTAACCCTATGTTACATGTATTAATCATATTATTGTTTATATCACATTAAGAGCAACATCATCATATAATATGCATTATATGCATCTAACTGATATGCAATTTACATCTTAGCTTCAGATTACTGATATAAACCTACTCTTTAAATTCCATCATTTATTGAGCATGCATGCATTTAATACATTTTATTTAGGGTTATTAGCCCTAATTAGCTATATGAAGCAAATTACATGATTTCGTGAGCTCAACATCATAATCACTTGACCTTATATGGATTATAAACATGATTATGGATTCAATAACATCTTATTATAATTTTAGGCCTTAATTTGATATTTATTATTTATAAAACAAGTATAATGCATCTTGCATGATATAACTATGATTAGTGCATCAAAATCCTGATATTATAATTTTACTGTGTTGTACTCATTTTTCTGAACATTTCAGTATATTTTTTGCATTTTTCTAATAATGGAGATAATTACTATGAATTATATACGAGTTGAGCATTTTGGGATATTTACCTTCATTGGACCAATCGTTTGATGCCACATGGCTCTAGGGAGGCGCTCAATGCTCAATTCTCCTGCTTGCTGGTTGAACCGACGGTTCAGGGGTTTTGAACGCAGTTCAATTCCATTCGGCCGGTTAAGGGTTTTCAACCCTCGCCCTTCACCTGCGCGATCTTGCGGTCTGGGCTTCTCCCAGTTTTGCGTGTGAGTGCGGCAGACACAGTTCTCCGCTCGATGCCGAGTTCTCCTGAGAGCACTGCCGCTAGGCTGGAACGGTGGCTAGAGATGGGCCTTGGTTCTCCGCCCAGACTTGCTCCTCTCTAGCGTGCGATCTTCTTCTAAGCATTGGGTCTCCATTCTTCTGCGCTTGCGAGGCCTCCCGCTTGGCCGCCGTACGGAGCTCATACACCGGCCTACCCTGATCGTCTTGGTGTTCCAGCCTTCCATCCATTTGGCTTCCAATACTCAGGTCCTTCACAACATATTGTAGAGGTCGTGCTCTGCCCAAACTTCTCACAGTAGTCTTTCTATTCTGGGCATGCGAGAGCCTCCTGCTGTGAGCGCCATTGCTGGTTGGAGTGTTGGACCGGTCAAGGTCTCCTCCTGTAGCTCCGCCTTGAACTATCGCTGTCGGTCTCGCTCTCTCCGTTCCAGGCTCCTGCTCAAGCGCCGCGACTGGAGGACCTTCTCCGGCGCGCAGAACCTCAGCCACCGTCTTCGTCTTCACGTAGCCCTTCTCGAATAACATGGCTCTGTTCTTCCTCTGCAACGCGGGCAGCAGGCCATGATGGACGGGCTACAGCAGCACCGCCTGGAACGCTACGACGGAGGTCAATGGGAGCGCTGCCTCTTCCCAAGCGCCGCCGTGCTGACCACCAGGCCTCGACTCCGGCTGGGTCTCCAGAAAGTGTCGCCTCTAGAATGCGATCGGCCGTCGTGCTCCTCCTACTGCGTTGTTCAGCCGCATCACCTCGACACCGACGCACGGCTCTCTTCTAATCCCGACTGGGCGCCCCTGCAGAGAAGATCCATAGCATGCGATCGACTACCTACTGTGAAATGCAGTGGAGATAGATCCGTTTCTCATTTCACACTACCACACCCTTTAGATAAGGGGTCATCGTGGAGGACTGAACAATCGCACCTAACTGCTTTTTGCACTGATCTGAGGTGAACTGCTTACCCACGTTCTGTTGTTAGCCCACGATCCACCTCAAGGAGGGGATGCATGAGCATGGCTTCGTTCCCCATGGTCTCCAATACTTTTGAAAGCAGGTGATAGGATTATCACCATCACATTCATAAGCAAGGAATAGGGTCAACTACCGTCTTTTTGATCCGTGGCTTACCACAGCAATAGATGTGTGATACAACGGCTAAAGCAAACTTGGCTAGAGGTTATTTCCTTATTCATGGATACATCAATCAAATACCTCAAGAAGGCATAAAAATTAGGGATCTTAGTCGTGATATCAACATCAATCACCATCCAATTCTTATTAAAACACTTGTAACTTTCAAGATAACTCAACATGTATGAATTTACTTATGTCATTGGATATTTAGGGATTCCAAAAGTCCACTTCATCACATCCTACACACCTTAAGAGAAATTTCGTCCTCGAAATTAAGCCAAAAACCACTTTGTCACAAAATAGGTAACTCAATCGTGCAAACTTTCACTAAGACCTTCTCCACCGAGAAGATCAACCATGATCTCGTTAACTCCTAGATGGTGTTGATCCCAAAAGTAAAGGCTCCTCAAATTTGTAGTGACCTCCGACCTATATATCTTAATAATGGTTGCTATAAGATCATATCTAATGTGACACCCCACACCACAAGCCACAAGATAACTCAAAACTAATTATGGAAACAAAACTTAAGCAAATAGATTAATAGAAAATGCTAAAAATTAAAACCATTTTTAGTAAGCTCCCAAATAGAAGAAACCTTTACCTATGAGTCCTTTCATGTCACAAGGTACTTACCATGTATGCCATCATCCTATTAGAAGAAAACATATCCCAAACATATATATATATATATTGTAAACACACACGTGCACATACACATAAAAACCCAAGGTATTAAATTTAATTATAGTAACTAATTTATTTAAATTTTAAAAAATGTATATGGTAGTATGTCTATTTTATTAATTTGAGGTGATGTAATAGTATATTCTCCATTGTTAATGCCTTAATGTATAAGCATGCTCTTTTATACATTTGGATTTAGGAATACAATGTGAGAGTCTTCTCTTGGGAATTGATTATTATACTCTTTTTGTCTAATATTTTAGAATAGAAAATGAGACAATTAAAGATGAGAGAGAGAGAGTGTGTGTAAGTGGTAATTGGGAATACTCTTACATAATTTGATTTGATATTATCACTACTTGAGTATGATCAAGGAACATGATGTAATGGTAGGGTGGTGAGAGAGTGAAATTGAGTTTAAGTTGTGTACGAACCATTGCCTTAGAAGTATTAATAATATGAATTATCAGAGGTAGTTTGTGTGTCTGAAAAAAGATAGATGTAATGGGAAACATCATTATTACATTAGAAATGCTTAGAAAGGAACAAAAAATTTATATGGTTACTTGTTTACGTAAAAAAAAATAGTCTTCGTCTTATAAGATATAATGAAGTGGAGTTGCAAAGAATACAAAAGTTAATGGACAATTTACTAAAATTATTTCCAATATATTTTGGTGAACAAGCCAAACAATTTATATAGATTTGGGTATAAAATGTTACCTATTTAAATAAACCTAATGTGTCTTAAACATTCTTCTTTCTTATCAAGGACAAAATCAATAAAGCACATAAATTTTTATGACTAAATGTTCACACAAAAACTATTTACAAAATTATTTATACACAGGTTAGTAAGGGAATGTCATCTCTAGTTTGCCGATTAATAATGGTTGCCACAAATATTAGAGAGTAAGTAAGATGATATTCAATGGGTACTGAAAATAATTACATTTTTATGCCTATGTCAATGTTATTCATGCAAGTATTACATGTTGATGACTATATATACATGTTCCAGAGTAAAATAATAATTGCGAGCCAAGAACAAACTCCTAAAAGAAGATGTCTAGAAAAACAGTCAAAATAAGGTGTGATGACAATAATTGAAAGAGGTTTGCCTTGAGCTCCGAGTGGGCGAGTGGGGTATTCTGGAGAAGGTTGATGTGCCTCTTGGAGAGAGGAGTAAGTAGTTGAGAGAAATTGACCATTTGAGACTAATGGTGTCCTATATCATCATGTGAATCTGAGCTTATTCTCCATAATTACTGCAACAACCATGGTGTGGAACATGTTCGTGAGACTAATGGAATCCTATATCAACATGTAAATGTGAGTTTTTTCTCTATAATTATTACAACAAGCATAGTATGGAATAGGTTCATTGATTACATGGCACTTTGCATGGTGCATATAAACTTCTTGTGTAAAATGATGAGCTATCTATACGATAATTATTTTATATTAGTAATGCATACCTTTTACACCGATAATGAAGAACTCTCTACTGCCCGTCAGCTAGAGAAGACAAAAATAAAACTTCATTTGTAGAAAATAAGGGTAATAATGAATCACTCTTAGTCCTGCGAATCATTAAAGAAACAAGGCCTAGAAGATGCGTGACCAAGTTAATGCTTATGAGGATTAGAGATCAATAAGCAACCAGTAATTTATTGCATGCTCAAACTCATTGCCGAACTCAACATAAAGAAAAAGCTTATATTACTGCTAGTGAATGCAATGAAAAGTTTGTAGATGCATATACACTTCGTATGTAAAATGATGAGCTAACTATACGATAATTATTTTATATTAGTAATGCATACCTTTTACATGGATGATGAAGTACAATTTTACTGCCCGTCAGCTAGAGAAGACAAAAACAAAACTTCATATGCAGAAAATAAGGGTAATAATGAATCACTCTTAGTCATGTGAATCGTTAAATAAACAAGGCCTACAAGATGCATGACCAATAATAAACAATGCTTATGATGATTAGAGGTCAATACGTAACCAGTAATTTATTGAATGCTCAAATTCATTGGTTGTACCTTTCTCTCAACTTCTGATGTGCTTTTGCGTTTTTCATCATAGTTCAATTGGCTTTGTATGACACAATTATGCATTGAAGAGACATATTGGTAAAAGGGGAAACATATTACGGACCTGTAACAACAGAAAGTAGACTTCCTAGAGTCTCTGTTTGTACCTTCAGATCAACCATGACGGCTAGCGAGAATGGCTCGTAAGTGTTGGACATTTGATGGTGACTGTTCACATGCTTGGGAATAGAGTACTCTCTTCCGATGTACCTGTTAGTGAATGCAACAGAATGTTTGTAGAAGTATTGCTGCCTTTAGACCTTCAGATGATGGTGATCGCCGGTGGAGATGACTTCATCGGTCGGCAGTCGGATATAGATTACCCTTACATGATGTACACGCTAGAGAAAGCAAAAGAGAGTTGTGAAGCTACTTCTGTTTTACAGCTTCAGATGGCGGTGACAAATACATATGTTTTACATCTTTTATACAGGTGAGGCGACAATTAGGGATGGCAATAATAACGCATACCAAAAACCAAACCACTACCAAACCATACCGCACCATTAAATGCGGATTTTTACACCCAGCCAGGTTGCGGGGCCCCAACAATGGGCAAACAAAGTTGTGGTTTTCTGCTCGTATCCTCCGGAATCAGACATGGTGCAGGATGAAACTATATGCGTTGACACTCCTATAGTCATGGTGTGTGGTTTCTATGGAAGTCATGTGTGCAATATGTGGTTTCGTTGGACTCAAACTTGCTGGTATGTGTGCGGCGATGTGTGCAATATGTGGTTGGCATCGAGGAGACAGCGACCAAGGTGGTGGCAGCCGTGGGTGTAGTCCACCCAGACGGCGAGGAAGAAGGCCCAGAGGTGCTGACGATGATGGGAGTATGGACGGCGACGAATAAGTTCATGGTGGGGGCGATAAGTACATGGAAGCAACAACAATGAGTCTACCGCGGCGGTGTGATTGCATGCCAGCAGCGACGATGACTGGTGCATTACGGAGGCGGCTGCGGCGTGAGTGCATGTCAGCATTGACGATGGTTGGTACATGACGGCGAAGTGAGTACATGGAAATGACAGTAATGAGTACAAGACGGCGACGCGAGTGGATGCCAGCAGCAATAATGGCTGGTGCATGACGACGGCGGCGAGTTCATGGCGGCGGCACCACAGCAGAGGTTGCATGTGTGTAATCTGGAGTGATACAGAGTCCCACGGCTACCCACCAAACACCAAATTACCTCCACAGAATGGCGTGGGAATCCGAACCATTTTCATTTACACTGGTATGGTATGGGATGGATCGGGTGGCGGAAGATCCGGTCCATTGCCATGTCTAAGTCGACAATCATAGAAATTCTGAGGTAGGGACTCCGTCGTTGTAAATATCTAGCAATGCGTGATAACTGGGGGAGAAATGGTTGTTAGTCCACCCACCACGACCATGTATCGTGAGTGGTTACTGTTGCGGAGTTTTAGACTTGATAGAGTCGTCGCGTGTCATAAATAATTGGTTGCTCTTCCACCACGATCTTATAACAAACATTTTAAATACGTAGAAAACTCAGAGTTGAGGAATTGAGGGCGAGAACGGCGGGTGGTTAGTACTAATAAAAATAATTTGCTTTGGCGGCAAATGAGTTTGACTGATGGTTGGGTGAGAGAAAAAAGGGTGCGGCAAATTTAAATTCAAATGCCAGAGTTCAAAAAGAGTAGTTCCGTTTTTTCAAATTAAATCATTTTTTAGATGTAAAAAAAGCTGAAAAAAACGTGAGAGCAGCTTGAGTGAAGGAGAGTGCAACATTTTACCACGTTGACAAAACCATGTAACGTGATTGGTTAATATGACTTTGGGCGGGTGTATTTGAACTGTCTGTAAAACTCGTTCTTTTTATAGTAGTATATATATATATATATATATATATATATATATATATATATATATATATATATATATATATATATACCTCATGTTGGAGGAGTTATTTACAGGGTTCCTGAAGTGAGATCGACTCCAACAAAAGTATTAGCTTTGGGCATTTGAGAGGGTACCTAGAATTGGTTGATGTACCTGAGCAACATTTAAGAAGTATTTGGAAAAGATCAATACCTAGAATTGATTGATGTGACTAAGTAGCAACAAAAATGGGAACTGTAACAAATCAATTGTGACCTCAAGGAATAAGAGATGTTGCACAAGCACATCAATCAATGCCATGTATCTTCTCACATTCCCAATGCTACTAGTTTTACTGATGAGTTAATCTCACTTCAAGAACACTATAACCATCACCTCCTCATGAGGAGGCTGATTGGAAATGACGAGCCAACAGAGAAGTGCTCATCTTCATTGACAACAATACCAAGTTTTATCACTCTTTTTTCAAAACATGTCATCATTAAAATAAGATCACTAGGCTTAAATATGCTATGAGTGAATGGGTGCCATCTCACTCAGGAGTCTAGTCTCTTATTTTTAGATTATTCTCCAACCTCCTAATGGCTTCTTCCAGGTCTTACTTGTAAAGCATTATTGTTTCACATGAGTCTTCCCTCCCCTGGCCCCTAACATTTACAATAAACTTCTTGCTATTCCAACAACTGAAGAAATTAAAAGGACACTTTTTCTGATGGCCTCGTCCAAAGTACATAACCCACATGACATCCACAATGAGTTATTGCAAAACGATTGGCACAAAATAGTTAACTCAATCATGCAAACTTACACTGAGACCTTCTCCACTGAGAAGATCGACCATGGTCTCATTGACTCCTACATGGTCTTGATCCCAAAAGTAATGGCTCCTCAAAGTTGTAGTGACCTCCAACCTATATCTTTGAATAATGGTTGATTCAAGCTCATCTCTAAGGTCCTCGTTGAGTGTATGAAACAATTACTAAATGGATGGACATCTCCCTCACAATCGGCCTTCATCCCTGATAGGTAGTGATAATATTTTTCTTATTTAGTAATTGATTCACTCCATGAAGTCCAAACCAGAAAAAAAATTAGATGTGCATCAAGCTAGACTTGTCAAAGGCCTTTGACCGCATGAATTGGGAGTTCATTAGCGATACCCTCATAAGAGCAGGACAACCACCAAATTTCTATAATTTGATCATGCAAATTATCACACAAGGATCTACTTCAGTAGTCTAGAAATGAGTACCACTTGACCCTTTCAAAGATTCTTAGGGTGTGAGGTAGGGTGATCCGATCATCCCATACATTATTTTGTTATGTATGGAGAAACTAAGCTAGTAAATTTCTAATGATGTGTCCACCGATAAATGGAAGCCCATGGTACAATCAAGCGGGTACCACATTCTCTCATGCCTTGTTTATTGATAATATCTTATTAATGGGTGAGTCTTAAATGGCCCAAGCTGATATCATCAATGACACTCTCTCCAAATTTGTACATGCCTCAGGATATCTTATATCAATAGAGAAATCCAAATGCTTTTTTAGTGTCAACACTTCGAGACCCATGATCTACACCATCAACTGTTAGTTGGGCTTCTCATGGACAACTGACTTGGGTAAATACCTTGGAATAGATATCCTTCATCACCAGGTCAAGGAAGAAACCCATCCTAGTATCATCTCTATAATTCGAGACCAAATGAACATCTTGTCCATGCGGCAGTTGTCCCTTCCAGGTAGGATCACTCTAGCAAAATCCACTCTATAGGTGTTCCCCACCTATACAATGCAGTCAGTGTAGCTCTATTCTTCAGTCTACAATGACATCAACATGCACGTGCAATGATTCATCTAGTGTGGTAAATGGGATAAGATGAAATTATCAATTGTCTCATGGAAAAAAGTCACATCTAATAAAGATGTTTGAGGCCTGGGAGTCAAGGATGTGCACAATTAAAACTAGGTGCTAGTGCTCAAGAATGTTTGTTCCTTTATCAACCACCCATCCAAATTTTGGGTGAAGGTGATAAAGGAAAAAATACACCTGGGTGCTATCTCCAAGAAACTCAGTTCATCTACTAGGAGTTTCATTAGGAATCACATCCCCATCATCTAGAATCTATGATATGAAGTGGTCAACAATGAAGAATCAACTAATGTATGGTCTGATCACTGGCTCCTAGGTAAGTCTGCTTGTGATATCTAGCCTGAACTCCAAATCCCAGCTAATTTTGAGTCCTTGATGGCCACTTTTATGAAACTTGAATACAGTGAGTGGGATCGGGGTTTTATCTACCAATACTTACCAACAGCTACATGGGAAACCATTGAAGCATTACCCTTTCTGAATGCCAACAACGGTCATGACCTGTAGGGTTGGCCCTTTGGACAAAGCGAGCAATTAATGTCTAGATCTGCTGAAATCCATATGCCAGAAAATTAGAAAGAAGTCTGGTGTACATCCCCACTGGCAAGAGTATGGGTCTTTCTTTGGCTCCTTCAACATAAAACCTTACATACAAACACCAAAAAGCAATGTCAACATATGGAGATCAGTGAAGTATGTCAGTTATGCAATAATAGTTGTGACATCCTTGTGCACACACTATAGGATTTTATATTCAGCGTGGCTATATGGCTTGATCTTGGGATAAAAATTTTCCATCTCTCTCTTCAGGAAGACAAATGGATAGCCTTAGTTGTTCAAGTTCCCAAGGATATCTTTGAGACTCCTCCTATTCTTCAAGCCGCCTGTTGTCACACATGGACTTGTAGAAATTGACAAGCCCGTGATGGAGAATTGAAACCTACCTCAATCAAAGCCTCCTTCACCAGACACAGTACTTCGACAATCCAAAAAAGTCTGGCCTAACTAGTTCCCCTGGTAAAACAACTATTCTCAATGGATCCAATATCATATTGGTCCCTAGTAGTAACTTCTATGGCATGGTTGATGATTCTTTCCATGCACATTCTTTGTAGAAGGGGATTGGCATCCTTGTGATCAACAACTTGGGTACATGTTATCTTGGTAGAGGGTTTTCATCTTGTAGCTCTTATGCCCTCAAATCTGAGCTTCAGGCAATCATGAAAGGTTTGGAGATCAGGCACAAGCAGCATTGGAGTAATATCCACCTTCTTTCTGACTCTCACAAGTTGTCTCATTGGTTAGCTCTGATGGTGATAGCCTCTTTAAATTCAAACTACATGTTATCTTAATCAAAGGCCTCATGAACTGTTGCCAAGGAGAAAGGATCAACTACATCCCTAGAATAAAGAAAAATGTTGCATATTCTATAGCAAAGCATGCTCAACATGTACCTTACCCTTTTCCTTTTTGGTCAATAGACATATCTGGATTAGTATGAGAACAAATGTCGGCATTCCATCCCTTTTTACTTGTAATAGAGAGCTGGATAAATAATAAGTAGTATCTACTCACAAAGAAAGCATTTTCTCTTTCTATAGTATATATATGTGGGTTTATATACATATGTTTATGTGTGTGTCTACATATATATAGACATTGTAAGGGTGAAGGCCCTAGCCACTGTGAGGGTGCGATTATCGCTTGTGAAAGAAGATGATTCATCTCATCTACCAGATCCACTTTGACAATCACTAGTTTGGTCTCTGTCCACAAGAATATACTAGTCTTATGTTGGAGTGTCGTACCTCCTAAAATAATCAAAGACATGACTCCAAAGGTATAGGTGACACTATTGATGTGGATTCCATATCTCCTCTCATGTTGATGAAGAAGTGTCAAGGATCGACAACAAAAGGTGTATTTTAATTGGAGGGCAATGGGTTCATCATCACCCCTAAGTTGTCATATGTTTGTACCTTTGAGAAATCATCAAAATCCTTGACAAGGATCACTCCTTGATTATTACGACGCTAAAATAGTGCACACCAAGGTCTGGGCATGTAAGAACCCTGACCTTGATTTTTGGTTGATTATGCTTTCTTAGCATAATTATATGCTTAAAACCTTAATCAAACCTTATGATGTGTTTTTGTATCATGTGAAAACCTCATGTTTTATGTTTGGTCCGGTTTCAGTGTTGTTTGTGTTAGCTCGGCATTTACCTTCTTATTTTGGACCTAATTGCAATTTACCTATTTCTAGGGTTTATCTTTCCATTTGTGACGTGCTTGCTGTGCCTCACATGTTTTCACATCATTTTTCATATAGTTGAGCTTTTGGGAGCCTTTTCATACCTTGGTTTGTGTGGTGACATCTCAGGTAGATATTAGAGTTACAAAGTTGCCCTAAGTTGATGGTTGCCCTTTGAAGTGTGATGACCAATGAGCCCTTGTTTTGGCGATTTCCAAGTTTTTCTTTGGCCTTGTTTTTTTAGTGGATTATGTTCCCTTGTTCTACCTAGTGTTGGTGGTCGATGTGGTTCCCCATTCATCATGGTTGCCAACATCACCTAGGGTTAGCTACTGTTTGCTTCTTGATCTCTTCTATCGCCTACATCTTGGTTGAACTATTGTTTGCTTTTTAGATGCCTCTAGTCAATGGTTTTCTTGTTGGGTTCTCCCTAGTTTCATGCATGAGTGTGGTGTTGCATTGACGAGATATCTTAGACACATGGCATGTTTAGTGTGACACCTAACCCCCCTTTCTCTCTCTCCAACCCTAAGTCATATATATCCCTCTCTTTGCATGAAACTAAACCCTTTGAACCCTTTATCTCACTATCTTTTTGCCCTTGTATATCATCCCCTATTTATTGGTGGTGAAGGATCTCAAGTATGAATAAGGAGGCTAATATCCCTTGCATGTGGAGTTGTGTTTGGATCTGCCCTCCTTGGAGTCGCTTGGTGCTTCTTTGCCTTGCTTCTTGGTCTTGGTAAGTGAGATCCCTCTCTTTACCTACGTTTTTCCTTACTTCCCTACCTTCTTCTTTCTCTTCTTGGATGAACCCATGGAGTTTCCATGGTAGTTCATGGGTTAGAGCTTGAAGAACTCTTCTTTCTTGCCTTTTTGACCTAGGGTTTGCTCTCTTTTTGGAGGAGAAACTAGCTTGGCGGGGTGGAGTGCTCAAGATAGGGTTTCTTTTCCCTTTCCTACGAGCTACCTTGCTATTTGGAGTTTCTCCATCTTCCTTGAGGCTAGTTGTATAAATTTCTTCATGACTATTTATTACTTCTCATCTTGCATGTATGTAATCTTACCCTAATATGTTGTTCCAAGTAGAAAGATGCTTCCTTTATCTAGGGTTGATGTTTGTATGGTGATCTTGAGTAGATAACTCTTCTTGGACGAACCCTAACATTTTTTCTTGAGTTTTTCATTGATGATGGAAGTTTTAGTCTGTGCATGTTTGTGGAAATGATGGTTTTTCTCTCTCTCTCATGATCGTTTCTTAATAAGGGTTTTCGATTAATCTTCTTCCTAGTGATGCATCTTGATGACCTTTCGATTCTTAGTGATAATAAACCTACTTGATTTCTAGTGGTCGATGAGTTTGTTATCTCTTCATGAGGTTGCTAAATTATGACCTTATTTGGTCTCCAAGGTTGAGTACCTTATGTGGTTGCTAAGAAATTTTGATGTGTTTGGTCGCCAAGGATTTTTCTTCTAGTGGTCAATGAATTTTTCATCTTCTTTGGATGCCAAGGCCCCATTTGGTTTGCATGATTATTGCTAGGATAGGTTATAGTACCATTAGTAACTAAGTCTTATGTTTGTTTGTAAAAGAATCATAATAGAAAAGGATACCAACTACATAAGAATCCTACCTCACCGAGACTTCAAAGTTCCATATCATGCCTATGTATTTGTGCAGTACAAGGTGTTTTGAGAACCCGAAGCTATGCCCAACTATTGTTCCCCTCTTCTTTTCTAGATCTATTCCCCCTGCTTATGCCGCCATCGACCATCTCTTATGCTTCGTTTGCATCTACTCATCCTACTAGTTCATTTTCTTCTCACCGTGCCCACCATCTCCAGGTTCATTTTCATCTCATTGTACACATATTTCTCCATTTCTTCATTGCTCAACTTATGTTTTGTTTCCTTTACAAATTCTTTTCTTGAGAGTCAACTCCATCTCCATCTCTGATCTTGCTAATTCATATTTTCTCCATTGACTTTATCTCCAATCTCTTCCTTTCTTATTCAAATTTATTTATTTTGTTTTTTCTCATGCTTATCTCCTTCTCGACACGTGTTTCAAAAATGATCTTTCTTCCCTTCTTAAAATTTTGTTCTTTCTTCATTAGTTCATATCTATAGTCTTCTTGATTATCCATATTCTTTTCTTTGTTCAGTATCATTCTCCATGTTCTTTTCTTGATATAAGATTAGTTCTTTGTTCTATCTCAAAATACTATATAATCTTCTCAGTTTGCCAATAGTTTTCCTTGCATTCTCTTCCTAAAATCTATACATTGTATAAACTTTTAAATCTACTAAGTAGTTTTGATTTTCAGACAATGATCTAGTTATTTTCTTATCATCTTCTATTGGGGAAACCAGCATACCATAGAATGTATTTCTATCCTATCACTGGTTGCATCCAAACATAGAATAGGATAAACAAATCCCATACGATGCATATATCTTCCCATCCTTCTCATTTTCACATCCCATGTTAATCCTTTCCTACAAACCAAATGGGGCCCAAGATTTCACCTATGTTGTTGTTGAGACTTGGACCCTTAGTGGTCCTTGAGGTCTTGCAGCAGTCGAAGAATATGGTGAAACCCTAAGTGATCACTATGGCTTCAAGTTTTTAATCGATCACCAATGTTGCATGATATTAGTGGTCACCATTCTCATTGGTCTCAAAATATGTCACCCTTATTTTAGCAGCCAATGACATCTCTGACCCCTAGTGGTCAATCAGAAATTATGATTTCATGGTTGCTATGATGTCCTGGTTATGTGTTCAATGGTGAAGTTTAACCTAATTGCTTTCATGATTGATGGAGACGATAAGAATTTGGGTTTACATTTAATTGTTGTTCTAGAACCCTAATTTACTTACCTTGTTGAAACTAACCGTAATGCAAGTAAATGATTATGATACATAGTTTCAAAGTGTGATTAGTGTGATGATGAGATACTTCAAAGTGTGATTAGTGTGATGATGTGATACTTCTCTCTTTAACTTGTTGAAACCCTAATTTGTGATCTTATGAACATCTAAATGTAGTGTCATGTTAAACTTATGTATTACATGTGTGGTGATGATGATGAGCCTTGATTAGGAATGGAAATATGATGATGTTCTTATTGGGAATAATGAGAATAGTCTTATGACCTGTGGGCATGGTTGAGCCCTAATTGAGGTGTTATCCTCTTAATGATGAGATAAAGACTTGAATCCTATAATAGTATGATGATGAGTGTGGACTCGTGTATGGTAATGAAACAGTACCACGTGATGATGTGATGAGTATTGTGTTTCTTAAATTTTATATCTTCTAAAGTTGCAATCTACCTATGTTTTTTAGAATTCTTTTAGGGTTTGTATGTAACTTGATTGATGCAGTGAAAAGATATCCAATTGGCATTAACTAATCAAGTGAAACCCTAATCATGTAGTGTCATGTGCCGTAGATCCAACCCAATGCCAGATTTTTTGGATGGTGAAATGACTATTCCTAAGGGAAGCTCAGAGCACATATTGTTGAGTATGGGGGATGCAAGAAACTATGTGTCCTTGACATCCTAATCCCAAGGTTTTGAGGATGGATGCAATCATGCCTCGATAGGAGAGTGACTATAGTCATATCTCATGTATTTGTATATGAGATGAGATTGAGGATATCTACAATTGTACCTCAGATGATAGTGTTTATATACCATGGTTCTCTAGTGTCATTACCTATATACCAAGGATAGACTAGGCTATTTTCTAGATGAACTATTTATGTTGTTGTGTCCAATGTTGTTAGGAGTTTAGCTATCCTAGATCTTGTATAGCACTAATTTTGACTTAGTAGTGGTTAGTTGGAACATGAATTGTATACCTTAACTCCTTAGGGCATAATTTTAAAGACATATATAGTCATGTAGTATATCTACTTAGGGTTAAACACAATTCACATTGGATGTGTACCCTTACCTTATTTCTTATGTTGTTAATTATTGTATAATGAAATATGAGTACTTAATTGCTTAGTTAATAATGATTCAGTTATTCCTTTATGCATCTTATTAACTGTGCCAGTTTCTATGCCTATCAATTAATTTTTTAACCTACTTAAACTTCTTAACCTGTTTCATATATATATGTATATATTTATTTATATATATATGTATATATATACATACATATATATATATATATAAATATATATATATATATGCATATACATATATATACATACATATATATATAAATAAATATATATATATACATACATATATATATATATAGAGAGATAGAGAGAGAGCACCAGGCTAGAATAAACTCGAGTGTATAGATCACGTCGTACACCCCAATGGTGTTTGCCTATCTAGACTATGTTTTTCCAAAATATAATCCATTTATCTTCATGGTTACAATAATAATAGGCCACATACAAAACTTGAGCTCATTTGGATGAGTGTCAGTCACTCATCCAAGGATAAACAAAATTGACGCACAAAACTAAACTAAAATGCCTGATTTTCTCCTCCTTTAGATTCAAGACCAATATGTGTCCAAATGAGCTGAAATTTTTTATATAGTATGTTCTTAAGATATTTAAAAAGATCAACAGTTTAGACTTTTTTAAAAGTTATTGCATCTTTAAAAATGATTGAGGTGTACGGTGCCTCCGGTACACTCGAGTGTACACTAGCGTCACTCTCTCTATATGTGTGTGTGTTGTAATTGATAATAGTTTTTGAGAGTTATGTCTCTCACTGGGACGCTAGTATCATCGTGTGGGTCACCACATATTTTAGTTGGTCATCAGTGGTGTGGTCAGGATCGTGTTGTCGAGGAGGAGGAGCTTGGAGAGTAGTAGAAGATGAAGGTTGGATAGTTGTTTGTAGAGTCCTAGAATCATCCCTATACTCTCAGGTCCATGACAAAAATGTTTTATAGATGATATGTATGTCGACACGTGTTTTGGTAGTTTGCCATGGTTTGCATGTGTAGAACATCTCTTTTGTAGATAGGTTGTGGAAGATGGACATTGGATAACTGTGTAAATACCTGATATGGTACGTGATGTGATATAGGTTGTTGGACCTTGATGTATATTCTTCAGAATATGGAGGTAATGTTTAATCAGTTTTAATTATTCCACTTTTTTGACTATGTGGATGTTTACTATTTGATAGTGTGTTTTGTTTTGAGTAATCTTCTATAGTGTGGTGGGATGCCATAGGGCAACACATTCAACTTGTTGGAACCAGAAATCTTCTAGTTCTCCCCAACTATCTTGAACTTGTGCCCATTAGAATCACCTCACTAGTATAGATACTACCTTTAAGGTCTGTTAAAATGGCCTTTTAATGTCAATTTGAAAGTGACACCCAAGTGGGTGATAATAAAGTTATAAGCCTCCAAAATTGACGATGTAGAGCCAGCTCCGATTGCAATCAGAAAAGAATAGACACCGGCCGGATCCATAGTTGTTGGTTATGTAAAAAAAAGTGGCACCTATCCCTGCACGCTGTCGTCGATTATTTATGTATAATTGATAACTAACTCTGTTTCCAAACAAAAAAGTGTTTGGTTCAAGTCAGTTCTTTGTAAAAATTAACAATACAAACACAAATTATCATCAATTAAGGTTCACTAATTGATCCCTATGTCAAGGCATAGTCACCAGTTTCTTATAGAAAATCAATGATGTATACTTTTATTGACAGTTATTATAAATAACTGACAACTAAGTTTTTTTTAATACTAGCTTGTAGGCCTGCAATCTGGATGGTCAACAGGATGCAAAACCTAAAATTCAATTCTGAATTGTAGGTTTACAACATCCTATGATTTCAATCTAACAACAGGCTACAAACATGCAATAACAAGATGATCAAGACTTGTAGAAACATGTTGTTCCATTCATTTATATATACATCATGTGATTCAAACACCTACAGAAATACAATTAATTAATTCACATGGCTCACACACATATAAAATTTGTAGTTCCATTCATTCATCAATTTTCATTTCATCCATTTTCACATTCGCACACATGTAGAAGCACATTCATTCATTCATCTTCACATTCACACACATGTATATTGATCAAATTTCAATAAGACAATTCAGACAAAGTCATTCAAAAATTTATATATAAGCACCACATACATACAAAAATAATGACACCAAAGCTTATAAATATCATTCTTTATCATCATTACCCCAATAATAATAAAAAATTGTCTCCCTTTCAAAGGATTTTGCCCATTGTTATCTTATGTCATCTAATTGTTCTAGCGTATAGGGCATATGTACATCTAAGAACTTTTCCCTTATAATGAAGTCACTAGTTTTAAACACCTACAAAGAGAATGATGTATATATATAACTAATAAGTTTGATATTTTCATATTATCTAATGAGACTATATATACTTATGATGTTCAAAACTATATATTACATGTTCTGTGTTTTTTATGTCTTGTACAACATATTTGACAATCATGTCCATATACCACATCACATAGTATGCACATGTCCAACCATTGTCTTGTACAACACTCTATAAATTTCAACATACAAAATGTAAATAAATAAAAATAAGCATAGTTCACATAAATAAAATATGCATTGGAGTCAAGAAACTACACCCACAATCTTCCAAACTATCGTGTTTTTTTTCTTGTCCACATTTCCTCCAGCATTTTTGAAATCTTTTAAAGCCCTATACATTAATGTGAAACATTGAACTGCATTAGTAAATAATAATTTAATAAAATATGTTAATGAATATAAATATAAAACATTTCTCACGTGTATAATGGCCTCTTCAAATCGTGTCCCGAATAGCTTAATTTGTTCCCCTTAGAATCAAGATAATACATAGTCATCAACTCAGGGACAACAACCAGTAACTCCCAATGCTTACCTCTAATGATAATAAAGTAAATAATATATAATTCAAAATCCACAATGAAATGTAATTTTATTAAGTCAAAAATATAAGCAAACTAAACTTACCCAACATTATATGGACCTATTATCACACTCTTTTTCTTGTCACCAAAATATTAAAAGGTGATACAGTAGTATAAGGTATCTGATGTAGGGTCTTCATTTAGAAGATTGATCAAGGATGGAACTAGAAATCCCACATGAGTTATTTCAAAATAATTACATAACCTATGTATGTGGTTGCAAAACATATATTACATATGCATTAATATATAAGAAAATAGATCACCATATATAAAATGAGGTATATAGATATATAAATTAGATCTCACCATATCCATAGTTCTATCATAGATGAACTCAACCAAGCATAACAAAACAACTGCAAAATATCTTCTAGAAATATATTATTATCATATGATTGTCCTATAGCATCCTCCTCCGTAGAACCAAAAATAAGTGAAGTTTTGGTATATATGTTCACCGAACCATATTGCCAAACCCCTACATTGAGGACCTATCGAGACGTGTAGGTCCTTTGGAAGCCAACTAGGTACTTGAGGAAGAGGTGGAGGTGGAGGTGGAGGAGGATGAGCTGTGGTGGGTTTCAGCCCTTTGTCCATCATATATGATTTCATATCAATTGTCATGTATATACATATACCAATTAACGTAATGTAAATGTAACATACATGATCAATATAGATGACTCATGCTTTGGTCCACAAGACCACTCTACCTTCTTCTTCTTCACCAAGCATGTCAACATCTGGGTGGGCATATGGCAATGGATGTTGCCTCCAAGTAGGGAAAACAAGCCTCAGTCTCACACGAACTGCACCATCGGGTACTAGAGTGCCTTGAATCATGTGCCATGGAATGCGTGGGTAAGCCTCACCCTCTTCAATGATTAATTCTTTCAATTTTATACGACATGACCTCAACTCCTACAAATTTACATAGAGTATGTTATATACATACATAGACATATTATCCTGAAAAGACTAGCTACTATGTCATACTTACAACGGACGTGCTAGGTGGTGGGTCTACACTATTACTCCCAACCACC
Organism: Alisma plantago-aquatica; assembly: GCA_963693085.1. NCBI lineage: Eukaryota > Viridiplantae > Streptophyta > Magnoliopsida > Alismatales > Alismataceae > Alisma > Alisma plantago-aquatica. Next base: position 1,443,786,380 of record OY856409.1, on the reverse strand, counting down.
TCTATAGGATCACTCCCAACCACCTCTATTGTACGGGAAGACCGCCACACCATAGATACTATTTGAGTGGTAGCCTGAGATGCCTTCTACTTGCTCAATGCTTCTTGGACTCTCTTATTAACTAACTTATCTACTCTTTCATCAACTAACTCATCTTCTTATACATGTCCAAAAGAAACACTTTTTTCCTGAATTCCCTTTGCGATAACATTCTAAAAAAAATAGGTTACCTCAACTTTTAAAAGTTCCCCTTTTTGACATTTTTGCACTGTGATGGATCAAAGAATGCTCTTTGGCCCACTCTAGTGCCTGCATGTTTGTATACATATACAAAGATACAATCATATGATGATTGGGATATGACATTAGATACCTAATTTGACAATAATAAAGGAAAACTTCCAATTCATCTGTTTCACTCAGTTATGAGATAATGAGGATACAAAGTGAATGTCTAGAGAATTATATTACTCAATGACGTATGTTGTCAAGTCAATATCCTTGTGGATGGGATCATACAGATGTTAAGAGTATATATACATATTCTCATTTATTGTTATTATGGAAGGTTGATAGACAACAATAACACGTAAGATCAGAGTGTGAGTAGGTTGATGACTAAATCTCATTAGTCATGATATGGAAATATCAAACCAAGTACACAAATACATATTAGAGAATAGTGTTTTGGATAGATCTAATGTGAGACTGACACATGGAAGCCATCTTCATGGAAGTCATATTCATCTCTCACAGTGATGGTGGTGGTTGTGGTTCTTCAACCTAAAATCACTACACTCATCACATGTCATTGGGTACACTTTGAAATCATCAAACAGAGTCGTGAAACATGGGTTGTTATAACAGTGATGATTGGGTGACTTTGACACATGGGGATTGATTGTGAGTGATAGATATGGGATTTGTCACTCCTATATGGAGTATGATATATTAGGCCTCTTGATTAGAGAGAATGAGAAAAGTATGTCTATACGTATGTGAGTCAATATGTTGAGCTCACATATATCTCATGCAGTCTGCTCTGGTTCAAGAAATAAGATTGAATAATAACGAGGATGACTGCTCCATGCCTCTAGTTCAATCAGGATATCAGTGACAAAGGAACTATACAAACATTATAACACCATACACAAATTATAGGTTGAATTTTCTCCCCAACTTTCCATTCACTTGAGTAGAAATGATGTGCAAATAGGAACTCTTTGCTTGTGATGTCATAAGATAGTTATGGGCATTCACTGCCAATGTCATATGAGACCTATATGGTCACACACATAGGAAGTCATCTAGAAGAGGAGTTTGATCTTGAATTATAATTGAATTGATTACTAAAGTGTTTAGGTATTTCATTTAACGTAATAGATTAGCTGACTAGACTGCGAAATGATTGGTTCAAGTGTTGAGAATGTTATTTGGAGTGTCAGGTTGATTGTATTGTACATTAGTTGGAATTATGCCTCGCCTGGGCTGCAAGGCACCCATCTTGCTTGTGAGAAATGTCTGTCTGGCTTGGTGTGAGATGCTCATCTTAGTTTCACTAAAAGGTCATTTGGTTTGGTGCGAGACACCCATCTCAGTTGCACCAAATGCCCATTTTAGGGGTATAACAAGTTGAGTACTAATTGGAACTGAATTGCCAACATATGTGTGGATCTGGAAGGTGCGAAATGGTTGTTTCACCTATAAAAACAACCATTTCACATGCGAGATGAAGGTCTCACTGGGTGAGATGATCATTTTTCCACACGCAGAGTGAAACTTCTTGAAAAGTTGTGAAAAATCAAGATCTTCTTGTCATTTCCACTCCCACTTTAGTCCCACATTGTCCAGTGATTGGGAACCCTGACCCTGAACCCTCTAGATGGGTACTAGGGGCTTCCCAGAGCAGAACTACTACATAGACAATAGAGAATCAATTCTCTGATAAGTGTTTTCCTCTATGGTTGTGGCAACCACGAGAGCCTAGGAAAGTCCTACCCGACTAGGAACAGATTTCCATGGGAGAGAAACAACTGAGGATCATTGTTGTGGGAGAGCATGTTGGTGACTATTACTGTAACATCCTCAATTTCATAGTTAAAGTAAACCTTTAATGTGGGGTTTTCTAGTAAGGAATGCAAATGGACGTAATGAACTAACCATGGCTAGGTACACAAAAGTTCACAAAATGTATAATACAAGTCATCTGATTAACCAATACACACATAACGACTTAAATATGTATGATTGTAGTCAGTTGTATATGAATATAAATGAATTATTCTTATGAAAAATAATGTGACGAATATATGATATGCTGAGTCCAGTTCATGGCTTGAGCCTTAGACCTAGCTTAGGTCTTCATGTTATGTAACTAAAAAAATATTGATTACATATGTCATACATGAGCTTCAATTGAGAAATTATATTGGTTGAAGACTTATTTTCATGATTTGGAATACAATCAAGCTCATGGACCCTTTGAAATACTAAGGGTTGGGCCATGTGCCCTAGAGCCCAATTCCAACCTTATTGGACTAATTAAGTTCTACAAATAGGTCCTTGGGGTACAAATTGAGAATTAAGTATTTTATGGTCATAATAAATGCTCAAAATATTTTTAGTAGAATAATAATTAGAGTATAAGATGATGGGAGAAATTTCAGATGATTTTGATGTATATAGTGGCCTAGATAATTAAATTAGTAATTATAATATTTTTATTTAAAAGACATGTTTGGAGTATTTGTACATTTAATTTTTACTTAAAATATTGCTCGTGTGAAGATAATGGTAATATATCATGAATCACAAAATTTGAGTTTAAACGGGATCATGTGGTGGTCTATGGAATTATTTCTATAGATTGGACTTTTGTGCAAAACATAAAAAAAGAACGATTTCCAGTCCATCGCGGACTGGGGAGGATCCGATACATGAATCCTTGGATGCAAGACCATAAAATCGTGGGGGGTTTGTGTGTGGCGTCTTGTAGATCTAGTATTAGGGTTTGCCAAGCGACTAGTATGGAGAGGGAAGAGAACCGAGGGACAAGCTTGGGCAGTCATGGAGTTCACCTGGCAGCCATGTTGCTCACCTGGGCGGCCATGGATATTTGAAGATCTCTAGTACTGAAGCTTGGACCCAGCCGCCAGCGATTGGAGCTGAAGGGCGAAGCCATCTAGGCATTTTTTCCACAAGAAGGTAGTTCAGGGCGCTGGGGGATGCGGCTGCTGGACCTGTGCGCCGCCTACTCTGTTTCCGGTCTGGAACAGAGGAGCGCAGGTCACACGAGGAAGATGAAGGGTGACGGGCCAATAGATCTGGACCGTTGGATTCCAGATTGGCGGCGGAAATTCATCAACAATAAGGTAATTTTCAAAAATTCATATCTTGAGCTACAGATATCCGTTTGGGACAAACAAGGTACCTATGGAAAGCTCTTCAACTGTACTATCCTATAAAAATAGTTCTAGAGTACTATTTTGATGTCTTCTATTTATTATATTCTGGGTAGGCAAAACTATATGATTTTGATGTTTTACCAATTAAAAATAGTAAACGACTTTAGAAATTCATACAAATTTTACTGAATGAGTATTTTGATATGTTTAACATTAATTCAGACCCTGATCTTTTATATATGAAGTTTTAATGAGGTTTTTAATGTAAACCCTAATAAGGATATTTTGGGTATTTCACCCATGATATGATTTTTTTTAGATGACCTAATATTTTATACATGATCTTACTACATTGCGTGATTACTCTTCTAGAGATTTGATGGATTTTCTTGTGTTATCATATTTGTATTAAGATCTGGACCTGAGTGACCATTATGTGAGGGTAATAGATGATTATCTTGACAATAAGTGGTATATGTATGGCTAATTAGGTCTAATATTATCAGCATGCTGGTATTATATTTTGATTTCCTAACCAAGTCTGTAAGTTTTCTAATACGTGACTATGTTTGGTAAGTATTCTCATTATATTAAGTATATGTTCATATTAGTGCATAAGACGATTTATGTTGAGTATAAATATTATAGTAACTACATAATAAGAGTTTATTTTATTTCAACACCAATATTTTATGGTGATTTCAGATTAAAGTTATGTTTAGTCTAAATAAGAACCCTAAGTTGGTATATATAATTAGGAGGATGGGGTTTTGAGATTTAGAAATAGAAAGAGGGAACATGTACTTGGACTTATAAAACTTTGATTATATCCAGGTGATTTAGATTTGGGACAAGAAATCAAGACTAAGTTAAGGACATCATCAGCACAAGAGGTAAGTGGTTCATGCCCATGAGTATTTATGTTTATCAAACCAAGTACATTTTCATGCTTCTTAGATAAGACCTTCATGTCCTACATTTTGAGTTAAATATGTAAGAAATATTTAATGTGCTTATGATTGTAGAAATTCATATGCTTAATACCTTAAGTAGTGATGTGTCATGGAATGATTCTAGATCATGAAGTTAAGTTCATAAGAAGGATAAGAAAATATATTTCTATCATATCTCCTAAATATAAATGTAACCATGTATTGAGATTTCAAATAGGAACATGTCATCAAGGTTTCTTATATATGTAGCGATCTAAGAAATTAAGAAGTAAAATAGATTCCTTAATAAGGTGGATGTTTAAAAGTTAAGTATTATGTGAGAATATGGGTGTTGCACATGGTAGACCATGGCCCAATTTCTAGGATAAATGTACTAGTGGCATTAAAGATGTTGTAACATGAGGTTGTGATGATATTATCAAATTATGAGATATTAAGTCATGATTGAGTTGAACGATGAGAATCTATATGATTTTTACCTTAAGGTTTAAGATTTAAGTTCATACAAATGTTTTGAGATCAGACTTAATGAGATTAAATTGAGTATGATTAAGATGCAAGTTAAGATTTTCTAAGGTTTCTATTCTAAGGTTTATGATTTTAAGACTTAAGTCCATTAAGATCAGATTTGGATGAGGTTTTAACAGAGAATGAATTATCTTGCCAAGAATCAGATATCATACTTTAGCTATACACATTACTTAAGTTACTTTTGTATATTTAGTATTTCTATACTCATTTCAGGTCTTGTCTCATAAGACATTAGACTCATGTGTGATATAATTGGTTTAATGAAGTAATCTTACCAAATCAGAGTTTTAGAATAAAGTTTACCTAGACAAAGAGATACATGATCAAATCCAATAATGGATTCAGTTTAGAACTCAAGAATAAGTGATTTAGATTTAGACTTAGACTACTCACCATGTGAGTAGCCGGATTTTGAATAAAAGATACATGATAAGGGTTTTAGACCAAATCTCAATTTTGAAGTAATTGAGATTCATATTCACATCCAGTTTTAAATTAAGTTTATCACTTAATAATAAAATGTTCATATTTAAATTCAGATTCAGAATTCAGTTCATGCTCAGTACTCAGTAATCAGTTTCAGATAAGTTCGGTTTTCAGTGTTCAATTTTAATATAAGATAAGTTCAGATTCAGTATTCAGTAAAGCTATCAGTATTCAACTTCAGTTTAGATTAAGAATTAAGTAAGTTTAGACTTAAGATAAATAAGTCGAAACCTTCACATAATACATTATATGATAAGTCCTCATTCAGTAGTCCCAGGACGTTTTAGAGGCATCTGTTGCCAATTCAGAGGAGTGTTTACTCCAACTCAGAGGTGTTGCGGCACCATTTCAGGGCGTAGACACGCCAATTCCGAGACACCTCAGTGTCAATTCAGGGCATGTAGTGCCATTTCAGGGTACTTCGGTACCAATTCAGGGCGTAGATACGCCAATTCAGAAGGACTTATTATATAATGGTGGCCACAAATAGATAAAAATCGTAAGTAAAAGATACTTTAGATTAGAGCATGTATGTAATCTCATCCATGAGAGTGATGAGAGGAATTTGGATGAGATAAGTATGACCTATACACTTTGGTGTAGGTCATGAGACATATGGTATAGGTCTCCAGAAAAGATAGAGTAGAAAGATAAGAGTTAAAGAAGTCAAGAGGTATTATGTTTTCAGATTTTAATCAACATTTTCTATCAGTTTTATAATGTCTAAGAATATTTTGTAACCTTGTTAGTTCTTCAGTAATGTACATTTTAGAATACTCATGCCACTTACTCTAATGACTGTTTTCCCCAATGCATGGCTGGGGACGCGATGTCCGCAGGGTTTGGAGCAGCGGAAAATTTAAAGAATAAGAAAAGGTGTAGCAGTTTTCAAGCTTGCCTAGTGGAGTGCCATCTACCGAGATGATCCAGAGTTTAGACATCTTCTTTTATGCATGGTCTTGTTATCACAGTATATTAGATGACTTGTTTCCTTTGTTAAAACTATGTATGAATCAATTTTTCTTAAATGCAAAGTGTTTCATTTGCTTTAATTGCAATGACTATCATGTTTGTGACACTCCCAGATGAAGAAAAAAAAATTATTGCTTCCGCTCATGTGTTATGAAAATCTGGGTGTTAAAATATGGTTTCAGAGCAATTTGGTAAATGGCCACTAGGCAGAATATGATTCTCATAGTCACCCTACGATGAAGATAAGAGATTAAAGTTTAGGGATAGACTCCCATAGAACGATACAATGACCTAGAATGACCAGTAGTTTTCACCTTAGGAGAAATAGAGATGTCCAAGAGAGATGTTTATATTCTAGGCCTCATGTTTCAACCTAACCCTAGCTAATGATGTTGCTTCTCCATTCTCAATGGTTATGGCCAGCCAATTGAGAATTGAAGAGGAATATCATAAGCACTAGACTTTTATGCATCTCTCATTTCTTACTGGTCCATGTGGTATGGGACACATGTATCAGTGGGTGAGTGAGAGATAGCATCTCAGGATCCCACATCTCTAGGTATGTGCCTGATCACCACATATCTAGGAATGTAGGAGTTACCTGAAGGACCTTAGATTAGACAGTCATGTGCAACTAATGTTAGAAAGTCATGACAAGGTTGAGATGGATGCCCTAGGTATAAATCCAAGTTTAGTTTTACAAACCCTAAGTATGAGTTGAGAAGTAGACCAAGGTAATAGATAATACTCACATAAATCTTTATGAAAATACATTACATATATCTTTCCATGCAAAAGTTTGAACATAAGTGTGCCTTACAATAAATCAAGAGGTAAACAGAACTCTAAGGTGGGTAGTAACCTAGAGAAATTTCGAGGACGAAATTTATTTTAAGGTGGGTAGAATTGTAACATCCTCAATTTCATAGCTAAAGTAAACCTTTAACGTGGGGTTTTCTAGTAAGGAATGCCAATGGACGTAATGAACTAACCATGGCTAGGTACACAAAAGTTCACAAAATGTATAATACAAGTAATCTGATTAACCAATACACACATAACGACTTAAATATGTATGATTGTAGTCGGTTGTATATGAATATAAATGAATTATTCTTATGAAAAATAATGTGACGAATATATGATATGCTGAGTCCAGTTCATGGCTTGAGCCTTAGACCTAGCTTAGGTCTTCATGTTATGTAACTAAAAAAATATTGATTACATATGTCATACATGAGCTTCAATTGAGAAATTATATTGGTTGAAGACTTATTTTCATGATTTGGAATACAATCAAGCTCATGGACCCTTTGAAATACTAAGGGTTGGGCCATGTGCCCTAGAGCCCAATTCCAACCTTATTGGACTAATTAAGTTCTACAAATAGGTCCTTGGGGTACAAATTGAGAATTAAGTATTTTATGGTCATAATAAATGCTCAAAATATTTTTAGTAGAATAATAATTAGAGTATAAGATGCTAGGAGAAATTTCAGATGATTTTGATGTATATAGTGGCCTAGGTAATTAAATTAATAATTATAATATTTTTATTTAAAAGACATGTTTGGAGTATTTGTACATTTATTTTTTACTTAAAATCTTGCTCGTGTGAAGATAATGGTAATATATCATGAATCGCAAAATTTGAGTTTAAACGGGATCATGTGGTGGTCTATGGAATTATTTCTATAGATTGGACTTTTGTGCAAAACATAAAAAAAAGAACGATTTCCAGTCCATCGCGGACTGGAGAGTCCGTAAACTGGAAATAGAGTCCCCTTTCGGGGAGGATCCGATACATGAATCCTTGGATGCAAGACCATAAAATCGTGGGGGGTTTGTGTGTGGCGTCTTGTAGATCTAGTATTAGGGTTTGCCAAGCGACTAGTATGGAGAGGGAAGAGAACCGAGGGACAAGCTTGGTCAGTCATGGAGTTCACCTGGCAGCCATGTTGCTCACCTGGGCGTCCATGGATATTTGAAGATCTCCAGTACTGAAGCTTGGACCCAGCCGCCAACGATTGGAGCTGAAGGGCGAAGCCATCTAGGCGTTTTTCCCACAAAAAGGTAGTTCAGGGCGCTGGGGGATGCGGCTGCCGGACCTGTACGCCACTTACTCTGTTTCCGGTCTGGAACAGAGGAGCGCAGGTCACACGAGGAAGATGAAGGGTGACGGGCCAATAGATCTGGACCGTTGGATTCCAGATTGGCGGCGGAAATTCATCAACAATAAGGTAATTTTCAAAAATTGATATCTTGAGCTACAGATATCGGTTTGGGACAAACAAGGTACCTATGGAATGCTCTTCAAGTGTACCATCCTATAAAAATATTTCTAGAGTACGATTTTGATGTCTTCTATTTATTATATTCTGGGTAGGCAAAACTATATGATTTTGATGTTTTACCAATTAAAAATAGTAAACGCCGTTAGAAATTCATACAAATTTTACTGAATGAGTATTTTGATATGTTTAACATTAATTCAGACCCTGATCTTTTATATATGAAGTTTTAATGAGGTTTTTAATGTAAACCCTAATAAGGGTATTTTGGGTATTTCACCCATGATATGATTTTTTTAGATGACCTAATATTTTATACATGATCTTACTACACTGCGTGATTACTCTTCTAGATATTTGATGGATTTTCTTGTGTTATCATATTTGTATTAAGATCTGGACCTGAGTGACCATTATGTGAGGGTAATAGATGATTATCTTGACAATAAGTGGTATATGTATGGCTAATTAGGTCTAATATTATCAGCATGCTGGTATTATATTTTGATTTCCTAACCAAGTCAGTAAGTTTTCTAATATGTGACTATGTTTGGTAAGTATTCTCATTATATGAAGTATATGTTCATATTAGTGCATAAGACGATTTATGTTGAGTATAAATATTATAGTAACTACATAATAAGAGTTTATTTTATTTCAACACCAATATTTTATGGTGATTTCAGATTAAAGTTATGTTTAGTCTAAATAAGAACCCTAAGTTGGTATATATAATTAGGAGGATGGGGTTTTGAGATTTAGAAATAGAAAGAGGGAACATGTACTTGGACTTATAAAACTTTGATTATATCCAGGTGATTAAGATTTGGGACAAGAAATCAAGACTAAGTTAAGGACATCATCAGCACAAGAGGTAAGTGGTTCATGCCCATGAGTATTTATGTTTATCAAACCAAGTACATTTTCATGCTTCTTAGATAAGACCTTCATGTCCTACATTTTGAGTTAAATATGTAAGAAATATTTTATGTGCTTATGATTGTAGAAATTCATATGCTTAATACCTTAAGTAGTGATGTGTCATGGAATGATTCTAGATCATGAAGTTAAGTTCATAAGAAGGATAAGAAAATATAGTTCTATCATATCTCCTAAATATAGATGTAACCATGTATTGAGATTTCAAATAGGAACATGTCATCAAGGTTTCTTATATATGTAGCGATCTAAGAAATTAAGAAGTAAAATAGATTTCTTAATAAGGTGGATGTTTAAAAGTTAAGTATTATGTGAGAATATGGGTGTTGCACATGGTAGACCATGGCCCAATTTCTAGGATAAATGTACTAGTGGCATTAAAGATGTTGTAGCATGAGGTTGTGATGATATTATCAAATTATGAGATATTAAGTCATGATTGAGTTGAACGATGAGAATCTATATGATTTCTACCTTAAGGTTTAAGATTTAAGTTCATACAAATGTTTTGAGATCAGACTTAATGAGGTTAAATTGAGTATGATTAAGATGCAAGTTAATATTTTCTAAGGTTTCTATTCTATGGTTTATGATTTTAAGACTTAAGTCCATTAAGATCAGATTTGGATGAGGTTTTAACAGAGAATGAATTATCTTGCCAAGAATCAGATATCATACTTTAGCTATACACATTACTTAAGATACTTTTGTATATTTAGTATTTCTATACTCATTTCAGGTCTTGTCTCATTAGACATTAGACTCATGTGTGATATAATTGGTTTAATGAAGTAATCTTACCAAATCAGAGTTTTAGAATAAAGTTTACCTAGAAAAAGAGATACATGATCAAATCCAATAATGGATTCAGTTTAGAACTCAAGAATAAGAGATTTAGATTTAGACTTAGACTACTCACCGTTTGAGTAGCCGGATTTTGAATAAAAGATACATGATAAGGGTTTTAGACCAAATCTCAATTATGAAGTAATTGAGATTCATATTCACATCCAGTTTTAAATTAAGTTTATCACTTAATAATAAAAGGTTCAGATTTAAATTCAGATTCAGAATTCAGTTCATGCTCAGTACTCAGTAATCAGTTTCAGATAAGTTCAGTTTTCAGTGTTCAATTTTAATATAAGATAAGTTCAGATTCAGTATTCAGTAAAGCTATCAGTATTCAGCTTCAGATCAGATTAAGAATTTAGTAAGTATAGACTTAAGATAAATAAGTCGAAACCTTCACATAATACATTATATGATAAGTCCTCATTCAGTAGTCCCGGGACGTTTCAGAGGCATCTGTTGCCAATTTAGAGGAGTGTTTACTCCAACTCAGAGGTGTTGCGGCACCATTTCAAGGTGTAGACACGCCAATTCAGAGACACCTCGGTGTCAATTCAAAGCATGTAGTGCCATTTCAGTGTACTTCGGTACCAATTCAGGGCGTAGATACGCCAATTCAGGAGGACTTATTGTATAATGGTGGCCACAAATAGATAAAAATGGTAAGTAAAAGATACTTTAGATTAGAGCAAGTATGTAATCTCATCCATGAGAGTGATGAGAGGAATTTGGATGAGATAAGTATGACCTATACACTTTGGTGTAGGTCATGAGACCCATGGTATAGGTCTCCAGAAAAGATAGAGTAGAAAGATAAGAGTTAAAGAAGTCAAGAGGTATTATGTTTTCAGATTTTAATCAACATTTGCTATCAGTTTTATAATGTCTAAGAATATTTTGTAACCTTGTTAGTTCTTCAGTAATGTACATTTTAGAATACTCATGCCACTTACTCTAATGACTGTTTTTCCCAATGCATGGCTGGGGACGCGATGTCCGCAGGGTTTGGAGCAGCGGAAAATTTAAAGAATAAGAAAAGGTGTAGCAGGTTTTCAAGCTTGCCTAGTGGGGTGCCATCTACCGAGATGATCCAGAGTTTAGACATCTTCTTTTATGCATGGTCTTGTTATCACAGTATATTAGATGACTTGTTTCCTTTGTTAAAACTATGTATGAATCAATTTTTCTTAAATGCAAAGTGTTTCATTTGCTTTAATTGCAATGACTATCATGTTTGTGACACTCCCAGATGAAGAAAAAAAAATTATTGCTTCCACTCATGTGTTATGAAAATCTGGGTGTTACAATTACACAATTAGGAGTGACAAATCCTTCATGTCCGTTCATGTAGAACGACATGAATTCTAGTTGGTCCATGTGGACCACTCTAGAGGCGAGACCTGAGGAACCGTTGTAGTAGTTGTCTAAGTCTGATTTCCATGGAGGAGCAGTCAGATGAGTCTGAGAGCAACTAGGAGCTTCACAACCACCGTCCAAGACACAATATACATCTACATCAATGAGGATTATTGTTGGACTTTCTCCAGGACCAGGTATATCTTTGTGAAACCATCCTTCCCGTTGTGTAGTTAATTACACAATGTACTAGTTAATGGGAAATATGTCAGTAATTTTTTTTGTTTTCGTTGCCTATCTGATGTCATATTTCCCTATACTGGTACTAGAGCCATGGCAATTATTTATATTTTGGGATAATTGATATGATCAGATTTTGGTTTTACCATATTTATTTATTACATGTGATGCGAACATTTAAAATGGTTGATGTGCATGTCTATCTAAGTCACCACATAAGAACCCAAAAAAACAAATATATATATATATATATATATATATATATATATATATATATATATATATATATATATATATATATATATATATATATATGCAATTTACACACATCGCCATAAAATTAGTTTTGATGGTGGATGTAAAGCATGGTTAAGGCCAAAACCCTAGATCAGTGTGTGCATGGTTGTGGTTATTTTTCTTATTGTTAATCAATCTGTGTATCGAGCCTCTCTCTCTTCCTTCCACCTAATTTCATAATAAGATGGATTTTTACTTGAGTTGATGTAGTCGCCCTCTTGATTTGCACCCATAGTGCTCATAAGGCCATTAAAGGCTCACATAAGACCAGTCAAGGCTCACATAATGCTCCAATAGAGCTCATAAGGCCATTTAAGGCTCACATAAGACTGGTCAAGGCTCACATAATGCTCCCACAAAGCTCATAAGGCCAATTAAGGCTCACATAAGGCCAATTAAGGCTCACATAACATGATGGAGAGGACTATATAAACATAACATGATTTATTATACTTGAACATAATTATCATGATTTCTTCATCAATTATCATGGTAGTGATTCATAGTGTTCCAAACGAAAGCATATTCATCAAATTAGTAGAAAATGTAAATTCAGAGCATTTGCATGATTTTCATAAGCATAAATTGAATAATAGCATAGTTGCACTTTATTGAGTAATCATAACCAAATCAACGAATAATGTAATCCATAACCCTAGAATTATACTCAGTGTGCATGATCCACTCACCTGGGCCTCTAGACTTATATTATTGATGTCCTAATTCCTGGGCCAACCCTAATTATCTTGTAGGTAGCATGATTATGAAATCATTACACTTTATTAACATTAGTGTATGATTCCTTGCTTACTATGGAAACTCAATTGAGATTTGGCGTCTAATATTAGGTTAGGGATGTAGCTTATCTCAGAAGATTTCCAACAAGTAATTATACTAAATTTTTTGACAACTTTTGTAAAAGATATCAAATTTCTAGTCCTGGCCAATCAGGAATGTGAGAAAAATTAATCAAAATGATTTCAGTAAACGTAGGAGTCGGTTTAAAATAGGCTATCAATTTACTATTTTGCCTTCACATTATCAATCTGAGATAGGACGTGTGACATGGAATATGAGTAAAATACTCCTTAGCATACCCATGACTATATTGATATATATAAATTTCTAAATACTTGTAATACCCCTGGACCTGTGAGACATCAATTGAAATTGTGGGGATACCAAAGTAAATTAAACACCAGGCTTCTTCCTAGTTTAAGCCATGGTGTTGATCCTTGCTACCAAAGCTTTGATCTCAAAAATGGAAGGGAAACATAAATACTGGGAAGGGCACTGAGCAACTAGAATGCAACCTACAGTGTAAACTGAAGCTGATACAACACCACCAGAGCAAATTGTGGGCCAGAGATCCCCCTACTATGTCCATCATGGTCGAAATAGGGCAAGAAGCTCAAAACTTGAAAACGGCATTACACTGGCGACTCGAGTGATAAAACCATCGTGCAATCTTGGCAGTATCCTACTGAGGCTGGCAAATTGGTTTCCATAGCCTAAGCATGACCGAGAAGCCTGGACGGCAACGAGCTTCACATGCTTGAAACTAGGTTCGTCGGTACACCACTATGGTGGATCGTATGGCTTAAGGAGGTAAGAAATCTACAGAGCAGGGTGCGGTGATGGTTACCTAAAGAAGAATTGAATTGGAGTGGGGCTCATCGTCGCCAGGAATGAAGACCTGCTAGGCAGAGGCTCCTCAGCTAGATTCAATCATAATTGGAGGTAGATGGAGGTTCCTTAGAGGTCGGCCTTACTTTCTGGTTTGCTAGATCTCAGTCTGATGGACCTTTGTGGCCTGGGGATGGTGGTACCATCGACTGGAGAGGAAGGCATTTTTGGGCATTTTCACTGTGAGGGGAGCTAGGGTTCGAGTGGGGGCTTAAAAGACTCATAGTGACATCCCTATTCTGTAGGCATTGAGACAATGGGAAACCGTTGAGGAAGGCGAGATCTATTGAAGTGCAAGGGATCTAGGTTCTGTTACCCTCTCTCGCGTGGATACTGTAGGAGGTAGGGGATGAAGGCCCTACCCTCAGATTCCCATCTAACAGCTCACAAAGAGCCCAACTCTCTTAAGTTGCATGTGGCGTGCATTTATCCAGTACTTTGGAAAATCCCAAAATAACCGTATGTATTATCAAGTTGATTAATCAAAGAAATGTCATTATCTCCTATTTTCTTCCTAATATCATTTGGGGCATCTCAGATTATCCAAAACCAACCAAAATAGGTAGGCAAGCTAATTCATCCATGAGGATTTTAAATATCCAATTAGATTTTTGATATGAGTTAGGGAAACATTTGTTTTGCATTATTAGATACTTAAGGTAATTATCACATTAATAATCACTGAAAAGGAATTGTATTATCAAAATCCTAGCGAAGCTCAATTATTCTATTATAGACTCATGTACCAGTTAGTGGGATACACTATACATGTATGTGGGTCCCAACTATCATTCAACCCCAACTAGTCACCATTGCATAATTAGGGTTAGATTTATGTGCATTATTAATAACATTTATTTGAATAAGTATTGATGTAAATGATTCCATTCAAGGTCCACTTTATATCTTTGGCTCATTTTGGAATACGAATTAAACATGGTCTCCACTTAAGTCAACATATAAAAGATAAATTCTCCCAACTTAGGATTTCATCTATACTAAAGGTAAGAAATTTTGGGACTAAATTTTGAGGGTCATTACAACCTACCCACCTTATAGAAATTTCATCCTCGAAATTTTCATGCCATATTAAGCTACCCACCTTAGGGTTTCACATATATGTACACTAACTCATTGTCCCATCACAACATTTCACAAGTTGACACTAAGCATAATCATGATATGGTATTCACATAGATAACCTTTGCATTATATCTAACATGACTAGAAAAACTAATGAGTGCATGAGTCACTAATGTAATTTGAAAACTAAACATTACCTTCATCATCCACCATCATGAAAATCCTAGCTTTTCTCTTCTCTGGGGGACCTAGGTTAGGGTTTTCATCTACACCCTTCTTTGCAGCCAACTTAGGGCATTTTTCCTTGAAGTTCCCTTCTCCTCGACAGTATAACCAAACACCTATGCCCAATCTACACGGTCATGCATGGAATTTGCCACACTTGGGGCTTGCATCCCTCACTAGAGGATCCTCTAGGGACTTGCACATCTTGTGATCATTGTGATGTTGGTGTCGATTGTTGTTGTTGTGGTGGTGACATTGTCCATTGTGGGAGTTCTTCTTCCAAGCCCTCCCTGGGTGATCTGTGAGCTCAAGTGCTACATCAAGAGCATCCTGCATGGTCTTGTGGCCTCACCCAGAAAGTAAGTAGCTAAGATCATCCTTGAGATCTCAAATGAAGTTCTTGGCTTGCTTTAGCTCAGTCATCTCGATTTTGTACTTCTGGAGGATGTGAAACTTCATGGTGTATTGGGTAACTGTCATGTCACCATGCTGTTGTAGATGGAGGAACTCTAACTCCTTCTTATCCATCATTGCGTCTAACATATTGTGGGCTCTGATCTCCAAACCATGACATAAACACGATTAAAACTTAGCGAAAGCGAATCGGTAATCAGCGGAAGACAAAAATCACGGGAAATTAAAACTTTTCGAGACAAGAGTTTGGATCCATAAAAGCTTCTTTCATAAAGAGAGGTAACTGTTTACATCTCAGGATAATTACTTCTTGAGTAATTATATACATCAAGATACAAAATCTCAAGATCACATAACACAAGACTCCAAGACCTGAGAGTACAGAGGACACATAGGACTGACTCTAATCTACACCACATGGCAGGACAAATCTCCACCTGAGATTACTGCTGCCCCTGGTGCTGCTGCTGCTGAGACTGGTCACCTGTAGGCTGGTTCCTTCGTCTCCGACGTCCACCTAAAAAGTTGAAGCCTACGGGGTGAGACAATTATACATAATTGTCCCAGCGAGAGTTATAACTCTTCGCCAGAAGCTTTATTATAACATCAAAGATTATTTTAAACAGTAAAGCCTTCAAAGCATTCTATAACAGTTGCAGGTATAACAAGATCTCTACAATTTAGGAGATATGGAGAATATCAACATTATTGCAATGTAACATCAACCAATTAACTTGGAGTCATCTCTAACAAGTTATACTACATGGTTGATTATGTTTTACAAACAATATTATGCCCTGTGGAGATGAGGCTTACCACTCATACTCCAACTGATCGCTGTGAAGCCACATCAGTATCATACATAGGTCATTAAGAGAGCCGGATTCTCATGACCTTCACCTTCCTCAGTCAGTAAGAGGATCACTTGTAGGACATCTCGTGTCTCTACTACTATAGCTCACCAGGGTAAACTGGTCCTTCGCTATTCTAGAGTCACAGTGGCGTTCTGTACTCTCTTCGTCATCAGGAGGTTTCATATTTACCTACCACTAATACGGATATCTGTGCTTTCTTCGTCATCAGGAGGTTTCATGTTTACCTACCACTGATACGGTATGGAACTATAGTGAAGGATGGATGGATTCCACATCTACATCACTTTCCTACACTAGGATGTAAGGTTCTACACATCCATGTACCCCACATACTCAAAAGTATGTGCTCCAGGAGTTTCCTGAGGAAAACCTGTTTCACCATCACTTAATTTCTGACAATGATGGATCTATGATCAGGGCTCTACATTATACTTGATTAGTTAGGTACATTCAGTATTCTTTAACAGCATACATTGTTCTTCAAACAATAACAATAGCATAGCAGCTATAAAAGAAGAATACTAAATGTAACAGGCCTAACTCATATCAATCATTATTTCTCCTTATCCTCATCACAAGTCAACTCTAAGGCATGACCTTGATGGTATTCATGGCTCTCATAGCCCATTATCAGCATAGGATGCCACTGGCAAGGCATCAGATTACTTTACTTATTCATAAGGCTAACAACATGCCTTCAATGAATATAACATCAACATCCATACCTGGATATGATTACCTTCATATCAGAACCTGCATGGTTAATACATCTGATAAAGGTAATACAACAATAAGGAATGTACTTCCTACTCTTGTCATAAGAGTTAAATCTTTAATTCAAATCAAATAGAGTTTATTGCTCAAAAGCATGCCATTACCCTTGAATTAGGGTTTACTATTCACATAACATGTCATCACCCTTGAATTAGGGTTTACTATTCACATCAAGGTGAATTAAACTCATAACATCATCATGTATGAGTAACATCTTCATTGATACTCTTGGATTAGTTAAAGGTTCATCATTTATCATAATTAGGGTTTCTATGATCTCACACAGGTGGATCATACCCTAATTATGCTCATTTATGTGCATTGGAGATACTTTACTCGAGTTTCCACTTAAAAAGGGTACTTTCTCTTTCTAGAAGTACTTTCTCTCTCTAGAAGTACTTTCTCTCTCATCATAATGTTAGGTGATGTCAACATCACTCTAAAACAGGTTAGATTGAGTCATCATAGGCTAACATAGCCAAAAGCATCACCATTATGTGATTAGAGTTACTTTCTCTCTCTAGGGTACTTTCTCTCTCTAGAGTACTCTCTCTTTCATCATGCTAATGGTTGATGGTAACATTAGATTAGATCAAGTTGGATAGAGTCATTATGACTAAAAACATCATTCTCATGTAATTAGAGTTTGAATTGAGCAAGGTATAACTCAATTGACCCTTCAGGGGTATATTGGTAATTCACCCCTT
This sequence comes from Alisma plantago-aquatica, assembly GCA_963693085.1. NCBI lineage: Eukaryota > Viridiplantae > Streptophyta > Magnoliopsida > Alismatales > Alismataceae > Alisma > Alisma plantago-aquatica. The sequence goes on along the minus strand of OY856409.1, from coordinate 1,443,768,299 downwards.
TGATCATCATCATGGTCAAAAACCTTAGTCAAATAACCCCTTACTATCCTAGATTATCATTAGGGTTTGATTTGGGCAACATTGAACCATTTACATCATCAAATGATTGAATGAAGTCAACCTTGAATCACATTGATTGATTTCAATCATTAATCATCAATTGGGTTGAAATTGGTTGAAAGTGTTGACCGTTTGCCCACTTTGACCCTCCAAGACCGCGAGCCTCTTTCTAACTCCAAGACCGCGAGCCCCCTTAGGCTTCAAGACCGCGAGCCTCTTCAAGGGTTCAAGACCGCGAAGCCTCCCATTGGTTCAAGTTAATGTTGAGACCGCAAAGACCAATTTGAGTTGAGACCGCGAGGGTCATGAAGACCGTTTGCCCTTCTTTGACCTCAGGACCGCGAGGCCCTTCCCGGTCTTGAGACCGCGAGCCTCCTCTCGGTCTTGAGACCATGAGCCCCCTCACGGTCTTGAGACCGCGAGCCCTCTCACGGTCTTGAGACCGCGAGGCTCTCATGGTCTCAGCCGCTTGGTCCTTCAACAAGGCTCAAAGGTGCAACCAATAATGTCAACCCATGTTGAAGCCCTCAAATGGTCAAAGATATGTTGGCCACTTATGGATTTAGTCAATTAAGATTATGCTTGATTACTTGGTCATTCAATTGACCCATAATGGTTGACCAATTATGGTTGAAGTCGATTCAATTAGGGTCTATCAATGTTCACCCATCAACACTCAACAATGTGGCTCAACACAAGGTTGAACCTTTCAATTGAGCTCCAATTGGGCCCAAACTTAGCCCAAACGGTCTTGAGGTCATGTGGGTGGACCCCACATGGTCTTGAGACCGTTTGCCCAAGATTTCATCAAAATATAAGGTGATTTGATAGAGGTTGAACCATGATTGGGTCACCAATTCAGTATTTTGCTTAATTGATAACTTATTTGCAATTGGGTCCTCAATTGGTCAAATTACTCAACCCTAGATCTTCAAACGGTCTTGGGTGATTGTCCTCTCGGTCTTGAGACTGTTTGGATGAGTTCCAAACGGTCTTGAGACCGTTTGCCCATCAAATTTTGGATTCTAGTGGAATTTCATCAAGGTTGAACAAATTGAGTTGATGATTATATCAATATTTAATTGCAATGTAAATTGGTGTAAAAGTACCTTCAATTGGTCAACAAATCTTGACCCCAGACCTCCAAACGGTCTTGGTTGATTGTCCTCGTGGTCTTGAGACCGTTTGGTGACCCCCAAACGGTCTTGAGACCGTTTAGGTCAATCAACCCTAAAAACCCTAATTAGGACACCATAATTTCAGTACTGACTTTACCTAGGGTTAGCCCTAGTATTCACCCTTCAACTCTTAGCCCGTTTGGAATTAGACCATCAAACTTGGTGAGTTGTTAATTAATATAATTTTGAACAGTAATCTCATACGGTCAACGCTTAGTCAACGACCTTACACGGTCTTGAGACCGTTTGCCCAAAAAGGCAATTTCAGACCGTTTGAAAATCAGCAATTAATTCATTTAAAGTTGTGCCTTAAAAAGGTCATATCTCCCGTTTCCTTTGGAGTTAGTCTCCCAAATTTTGAGGGTAATTAGCCTATATAATTAGGAACAGATTTCTTATACGGTCCACGCTCGGTCAATGGGGCCAAACGGTCTTGAGACCGTTTGCCCTGTCGCGGTCTCGAGACCGTTTGCTCACCTCGCGGTCTTGAGTCCGAGAGAGCAAACTGTTAGGACTGTTTAAGGAAAAGAAAAGCGGTGGGTTTTTCTTGGAAATCACGCCTTCATCTCCTAGCTTAAGAACAGTACGGATATCCCATGGGTTTGCTTGCAAAATAGCAGGGAAAAGTAGGGAAACACTAAGAGCTATCATCAAAACGCATATAAAGATGCACATAATAAAGCGTGGGTTTAGAGTTATAAAACCCGCCTAAAGCTTGCTTCTTGAGCTCCAAGCTCTAATGGCGTCCTTGAGTTCCCTCAGGTTGGCCAAGGTGAAAACTCCAAGGAAGGATGAAAAGAGACGGCTTGCACCCCTTGGTCGTCCTCCTTAGCTCCAAGGCAGTCCTTGGTCGTCTTTGGTGAAATGAAACAGTAAGGGAACGAAGGGTGAGTTCCCTTGCAACTAAGGGAAGGAGAGCTTATATACATGGGGTAGGATTTTCAACATTAGTTCATAAGTTTCCCTTAATTCTAACTAAGTCCTTCCTTTATTACTTGCTCGTCCCTTCCTCTTTATTCTAAGGACAAACCTTATCTTAAGTTATAGAAAAGAAGGCAAGGAAGAACAATCTAATAATAAAGTTCATACTTAAAGGGATGTTGCACATATATCCTGATTATTCAATCACAAAGCCTATTTCTTAACTTGATAACTCAATTGAGGTGAATTCCTCATCATTTATTCTCTAAATGATGGCAGGAGTCTAAAAAGATACTTTAGATGACATTCTTTACAAATTGCATCCCTTTATTTGGGTAAATTGCATTTTACCCCAAATTAGGGTTTCAAGCCCTGAGATTGCTTCCACAGCTGCACCTTGGTGCTCTAGCTTGGGAAATCCCTCAAACTTTGCCAAAGAGATTCTCATGATGTCTCAACATCAGAGGAACATCTCATCATGTGCAAATTACAAGCTACCCCTTTCAACTGGGTAAATTGCACATAGGTCCCTGTATATCAAAACAATGCTACAACTTTAAATAAAAAGGAGCAAATACTGAAATATACATTTCTGAGAAACTTAATTACATGCTCAGAGTTAATCACAAAGATTTAATTACATATTTAGGCAAAACACCTAGGGTTGACTCATAACCCAGGTCAGGGATGTTACAAATTATCCACCCCTTACAAGGATTTCGTCCTCGAAATCGATAAAATATACTAAGAGAAAAGGGCAGGATACTTCCTTCTCATCTCATCCTCTAACTCCCAAGTAGCTTCTTCAATACCACGATGGTTCCAGAGTACTTTCACAAGACTTATATCTTTCTTCTTTAACTTTTTAATTTGTTTATCAAGGATTGACACTGGTCCCTCCTCATAGGATATGTCATCATTCAATTCTACCTCCATAGGTTGTAGAACTGACTCAGTGTCTGGGTGACATTTCTTCAACATAGAAATGTGAAACACAGGATGTAACCTCTGTAATTCTGGGGGAAGCTCTAGTTTATATGCTACCTTTCCAATCCGTTCAATGATTGGATAAGGCCCCATATATCTAGGAGCTAAGTTCCCTTTCCTTCCAAAACGAAGGACCCCTTTCCAAGGTGAGACCTTAAGATACACTTTGTCTCCAACCTGGAACTCTAAGGGTCTACGACATTTGTCAGCATAAGATTTCTGCCTATCCTGAGCAGTCTTAATCTTATGTTGTATAACTTTAATCTTTTCTGTGGTTTGCTGCACCAGGTCAGGACCTAACAACTGGTGCTCACCAGTCTCAAACCAACACAAGGGTGATCTACAACGTCTACCATATAAGGCTTCATAAGGTGCCATATCAATACTATGCTGGTAGCTATTGTTATAGGCAAACTCTATCAGGCTTAGGTGTAGATCCCAACTTCCGGTGAACTGGAGAACACATGCTCGCAACAGGTCTTCTAAGGTTTGTATGGTCCTTTCCGACTGTCCATCAGTCTGTGGATGAAAGGCCGTACTAAACTTTAGCTTAGTGCCTAAGGCACTGTGTAACTGTTCCCAAAAATGACTTGTAAACTGAGGACCTCTGTCAGAAACTATTGTGATAGGAACCCCGTGCAAACGCACTATCTCTTGAACATACAACTCTGATAACCTTTCAGCAGAATAGGTTGTTTTGACAGGTAAGAAATGTGCTGTCTTAGTCAACCTATCAACAATTACCCAAATGGAATCATGTCCTTTACTTGTCCTGGGTAGGCTAACAACAAAGTCCATGGTCACATGGTCCCACTTCCACTGTGATATGGGTAAAGGTTGCATTGTTCCTGCAGGCTTCTGGTGTTCAGCTTTAACTTGCTGACACACAGGGCACCTCAGAACAAACTCTGCAACGTCCTTCTTCATCCCAGGCCACCAATACAGATCTTTCAAATTCCGATACATCTTGGTGCTCCCTGGATGCATAGCATACATGGAAGAATGGGCTTCTTCCAGGACTAACTTTCTCAAGTTGTCCACATCTGGTACTATCATTCTTCCATTATAACAAGCTACTTGATCTTCTGAGTCATGAAAACCATCTTGCTTCTCATTTCCATACTCAGATCTTATATGTTGAACTGCAGCATCATCTAGCTGTGCCTGTTTAATCTGCTCCCTTAGAGTAGGTTTAATATGCATCTCAGCTAACAAACCAGTTAACAATGACACCTTCAACTGTACATTGTTTTGCCTTAAAGAGATAAGCATATCTCTTCTAGAGCATACTAAAGAGTTTAGTTGTGCTCTATTCATGGTTGATATTGCTGATTTCCTACTCAAGGCATCTGCAACAACATTGGCCTTGCTTGGATGGTAATCAAGTGTACAGTCGTAGTCCTTGATTAACTCCATCCAGCGACGTTGCCTCATGTTGAGCTCATGCTGAGAGAAGATATACTTAAGGTTTTTATGGTCTGTGAAAATCTGGAATGTTTGTTACGACCCCATCTCCCGATAACCCCCACTTAAGGGAAATTGAGAGGTTGAGCCGCACCCATTAATCCCGGATCAAAGGTTCGGCATATAACCATAAACAATTATTAAATTCTAACAGACTATACTGAAAATGGTAATGAAAATTTTCTTTACATACCTTTTGAAAACTGGGATCTCTATTCTTCTATCCATACTGATACTAATCTATCTAATCCTCATTTGCACTTTAATTCTCATTTAGTATCACATGTGCCACTTTACTGTTTGTTCTTTTCATTGTACCTAAAACGCCGACAAACAAAACGTCGGTCAGCCAAAGCTGGTATGTGGGGGAAATGATAGTCGTGCAACTATGATAACCATGTAATCATTCAATTAATCATTTAAACAATCAAGATTACGTTTTAAGCCAAACTACTCAATCCATCTTTTCACAACTCTGTGTTGCCCCTTTAGGACTTACATGGTACCTCTATAAGGTGACTTGATGGACCTGCCCTCTAGGCAGCCAAAGTCATTCATGACCCTACCCTCTAGGTAGTCAAAGTCATTCATGACCCTACCCTCTAGGTAGTCAAAGTCATTCATGACCTGATGTACCTACCCTCTAGGTAGTCTTTTATCAGGTCCGCCATTACGACACAGAGGGAATCAAGGATTGAACTAGAAGGCATATACATTATGTGATAGTCATAGTCGCTTTATACTTTGCATGAAAGAAATAAACATTCAACAGTTTAGTTGCATTCAGTGCGATTAAACATCCGAGAATCCATCGGAAAACTAACTCGGGTAGTCATAAGCGTAACCACATACCTGATCCATAGCAACTTGATGTCCATGCATTTAATATTCAACATAATTAACAGGCAATCAACAAAATCCTGAAAATAATGCATAACATCCATGTGTCATTGTTTTATTCAAACATCCTTAAGATCAACTTTGATTTCTCCTTATGATTTCTAGGCCAACTTTAGCGTGTTATTAGGGTTTTAGCCTTCATTATGCATTTATCACTTTTAATGCTCTTCTAGTTCACAAACCCTAATTTCTGCATCATATGCACAACTACATGTCCATTAAGTCTAATATGTTTCTTTTACACCAAAATTATTACCTTTATCCTTTTAGGTCATATACACAACATTAAGGCTAATTATCACCTTCGATTTCTTTCAAATTGACAAATCGTATTTCATTGTAGTTCAATTCACATATATGAACTGTATTTATCACTATTTCCACTTTGCACACTAGGGAACACTAATTATACAAATAATTCACATTAAAGATATTTGGTACTCAAATTGGATTTATAACAACATAACATTGTCTTATTCATGGATTTGCACAATTAAATCATTAAAAAGGAATGTCTTCCTAAATTAGGGTTTCTAAGCCCATTGATGCAAACTTAGATATATGAAACCCTAATTTAAGCCAATTGTGTGCAATTATCATCCTTTTATTATCAACTTGTTAATATTCATTCTAAACATTCAGAGAACATCACTATATTTAACTATCATCAAATTTAAGGGTTTTTCCATTAATTACATCATTAAAGATGATAGCTTTATCATATTTATGTACATAATCTTCAAATTAAACTAATTACGTACAAAGATCATCCTTTTAGATTCAAACCATCCTTTTTATCATTAACAGGCTAATACCAACTTTAATCACCTATTAACCCTACCAATCACTTTAATCATACCAAAATAGGGTTCTTTAAACAATTAACACATTAAAGTTGATATCTTCCATTATTTTTCGAATTTCATAAGGAATCAGGCATCAATCATAATTTATTTGGATTCCTCTCGTTCTGAGGATCAACTTTCATATATAACTTTTTGTCATACGAGCTACGAATCTTAAGTTACGAATTTTGTAATAAAAACACTTACTTGACCAATTAGAAGAGGCCACGTCATCTCAGCCATGCGACGTTGCTTTGGAGAACATTTCGAATTGTCGCTTTTGCCCTCAACTTAACACACTGTTCTTTATAACGCGGAGGGGCAGCACGGTCAAAAGCTGCCCACGCCTTCTTCTTCCCTGGATCCGCACCAGCAGCCGCCCTAGCCGCTCGGCCTGCAGCCCTAGGCGCAGTTCCGGCTCTTCCTCCTTGGCCTCCGACCACCGGAGATGGTCCCCCGACCTCCGATGCTTCTCGGCGCTCCTCTGAGTACATGGATCTTACGACCAAAGCTGCTGGGCCGCACTGGCCAGGTCCGCCTATGTGGCCGACCCTGCAGCCTTCTTGCGGTTGCAGCGTCGAGGATAGGGCAAAGGAACGATCGCCCAACTCTCCTCCGGCTTCGTGGGACTCCTGGGTTCCAACGAAACCATGTACTAGCCGTTTCCAACTTCTAGCTCGTGTCATATCCCATAGCTAGGGTTCTAAGGGCAAAAATGAGGAAGAAGAAGAAGAAGGAAAGAAAAGCTTCCTCAAGATTATCTTTTACTCGGACCAAACACTCTTCCCCTTATATAGGGGCGAGTACAGAGCCCTAGGGCGTGCTTCCTTGAGGACTCAAGTCCTATTCTTGAAAGGAAACATACCTTCCTTGGTTGTGAAGCAAACCCTTTCTCTCTTACATTATCTCCTTAGATAAATATGTTATTTGAATATTCTCTTTCCTTTAAATATTAGGAATACGAAATTCCTCTCCTTCACTCTCCTTATTTGCCTTTTAATCTATTGGCCATGAATATATGTTTTTCTCTTTTAAAATAAAATACTTTCCTTTATCAAAGTCACATAATTAATGGATTACGTTTTCCCATTATCTCTTTACTTTACAATTATGGTATTTTCTCTTTCTTTCTTTTTCATTGGGACTCTTTGAATCCTAATATACTCCATTATTTCGAAATCCTTTTCCAAGGATATTTATTATCCTTCTAGATGCATCTTTATGCCTTATTTCACATTATCTTGTTTATTTCTCATTTATATATTCCTTTTTGGAGGATTTCTTTTTATTTCTCTTTTATTTTCCTCATTGGCATCCCTTTTATCATAAGAAATCCTTGGGATACGAAATTCCATAAAGGGTACTCAATTATATATCCTTTCTCTTAATTTCCACATTTTCTCATTGTTTTCAATTTCTTTCTTAATAAAGAAATACTTAATTAATATTTTCTTTTCCTATTGCTTTCTTTTTGCAACCTTGGACTCCTTGGTACCCAAGGAATCTAAGAGGCACGAAATCCTCTTAGGATTTGCCTTCTAGAGGTTTCCATTATTTCTTTTCTCAAATATCCATTTACTAATTGAATTTCCTTGGTTATTTTCCTCTTTATTGGGCCCAATAGCCAATAAAGCCCACAAATCAAATAACAAGGCTATTTTAAACGAAATCCAATTATTCATAACAAATCACATCATTCTTTGTTCAATCATCCTTAATATGAGAAATTACATTTCTCACCAATTTGAACCCAAAAAAATCGGGGTTATAACATCCTTCCCCTCTTATAGGAATTTTGTCCTCAAAATTCAATCAAGAAAACAAACAAAACAGGATAAGACTTTTTCATGTCCATCATTGGCCCCTATGTGGCTTTACTGTACTCATGGCGTTTTCAAAGAACCTTTATCATCACATATTTTCTCTGAGTTCTTTCATCCTGGCGTCTATAAACTACACAGGTGACTCAGGCCATTTCAGCCTCCCTTGGGGCTCACTAGGTTCATTGCTCAGCACATGGTCGGGTACCTTACATAGTGCTCTAAATTGGACATATGGAACTCATCTCACATTACTCTATCCTGAGGGGTAAGGTCAAACCTAACCTTCTCCACCCATCCATCTCTAATGGACCCATGTATCGGGGACTCAGCTCTCTTAGATATAACTTTAGAGGGGTCGGATTTTCATGTCACATTTTCTCCCACAGTAACTTGTATGTCAGTCTACTTTGCATCTGCTGATGACTCTTATCGTCTCTAGGCTCCTTTCAGCCCTTGAACAATCAAAGTGACTTCATCTACACGCACTGGGGTCCCTTTTTCTAACCATCATGTGGTACTTTTCTAACCATCATGTGGTCCTTTCACCATCATCACCTTACTGAAGTGGTGACCGACACAACCTCTCTTATAGAGCTTCATATAAAACCTGATACTGGCTATGGTGGTCACTGCTACATCTTTCATAGGACAAGAAGTATCTCTAGATATCACCCTGAACGAGCACACATATGCCCTCATCAGACCCTTTAGTCTGGATCATACTGACCATAGTTAGGGGTGATAAACTATACTATCATGTAGTTTTTCATGTACCTACTTCCACTTTATGGAAGCGGACCTTTAAGTCAAACTCAAGAATCCTTTGAACTTGCTTCATGGTGTAATTGAACCATCTTTCTCATGGGTAGTTCAACTAGATCTGTCCCTTAACAGAACTCTTTCTTTCTCATGTCATTTAGGTAAGGCGACTTACCATAACCCATATTGCATCTCGACCTTCTTTGACCCAGGGAAGACCTATCACAACATCCATAGTGTTGAGCTCTCATTCCCTCTCAGGGATTCTTTTGTCCTCTATATCGATACACTGGGTTACTGGGGTTCGTCCTTTACCTACTGGCTTGCATGGCCATAAACCGCATGCAACCTCATCTTAAGCATCCAAAGTACTATTGCCATTTTCCACGGTGTATGATGATCTCCAACCATGACTCCATGTATGTCATGATTCTTTCAAGATCAACTCCTCGAAACCCTAAACCACTCTAGTCGGGGTTTCATCACCTTCTCTTCCAAAGAAGTGCACTTGAGGTTCTACCATCATCCTTCCATCATATCAAGGATTAGACTGGCTAACCAAACAACCCTTAACCTTTCAACGTATCTTGTTACATACGTGTGTTATCCAAACACCTCTCCTTTTCAAACTTAGGGTTAGCCAAACAACCTCTTCTAGCTTCTAGTCAAACAAGTCTTAAGCAGATCATTCATTATCACTTCACATCCTTAGGTAACATTACACTTCCATGTATTTTGCTTATCATGTCACCTTAAACTATATGTTCATCTTCATAAGAACACTCTCTGATTCCATCATCATGGTGATCAAACTCAACCTGGTATAACTTGTAAGTTCCACATAGCTCATGATAAAAACATCCTTATAAGGGAACTACCTCATTCCTCTTAGTGTTTACAAACCATCCATGTATCATTCCCTTTACCAGGGTAGATATCTTCTCTCTCCCCATTACTCGTGGCAACATTCCAACCTATATCATCTCTTATCCTTGGTGTATGACATGCATAATGTCCTATCTCTCACTCCCATAACAAGAGGAAATAAGCATTTGGCTGCAGTCCAAATACAGAGTTCTTCCTGTTCCAAGAGTAGAGATGGTACATCCCACCTTGCCAATACACCTTTACATCTAAGTTGCAACGTGCTACATATGTCTCTTCATCACAAACATCATGATATCAAACTATTCTTGCACCTACTGAGGTTTATATCCTTGGTCATCCCCTCTAGGTCTATAGGGTACCGACTCCTTTGGGGTCATCCTTCTTCCCTCGTGCATCAAGAGAGTGCCCTACTCATCTGCCCCTTGGGTCCCATGAGTTCATGAAGGTGATCAATCTCCTAACCCATGGCCCTCAGACAATGATAGCTGTTACCTCCCGACCCTATGGTCATGTGCAACTGGGGAATTAGGCAACTCCTACTTTCATCGGTCTTATCCCTACCTGACCCTAGGATATACTTAGGATTCTCCTTCATAGTACATGTTCACTTAGAACCTTACCCAAGTCTTTATCATCTCTCTCTCTCTGCATTCATGGCTGACTTTTATCCTTTCATCAAGATCATGGCAACCTGCCTACATTGGTCAAGCCCTATACCGGTTACCTTCATGGTAACACATCTGTATGCGCTTAGAGATGGATATCTATGGGCCTACGGGTTCATACTCATACCATGTACTTTTCTCTTAACTTCTCAAGATCCTACGAGACCTCTTTAGGTTACCTTGAACCAACAAAACTGATATACACCCTTCCAAAGGGGTTCCTCTCCCAGGATGGGAGGAAAACTATCTCTAAGGTCACAAAAGCTCTTAGGTCTAGGGTTTACATCCACCCGAGCCTACTTAACCCTAGAAAACCATTAAGGCACAAGCAGATCACTTATTGAACCATACTAGGTCATACTTGTCCTCTTTCCTCAACCTAGCTATGAGGGGTTCATCAAACATACCTTAAACTTAAGGGGGTTTTCCTTTTTCCTCTATACATGAGGAGTACCATGCTCGCTTCTATAGCAACTAAATTCTCATCATGAGCATTAGGTATACCACTTCCCCTCTTAGGCCTAGGAACTCTAGGTTCACTTTTAGGTGTCCAACTTCACGCTCTATCTCCGAACCATGAATCAAACTGGAATAAGGCATCTCGTACACATCCTATCATCCTTCTTCTCGATCAACACTTAGGGTTGGGTCCTCCTTAAGGGCAACTAACAGGGTACAAGGCCTCATAGCCTGCTACCACACCTTTCTAGGTCTAAGGAACTCTTCTTCCTACCGTAGTCACATAGGCACCAGGTGCTTCATCTTCTATCTCTAGGGTTTGGTCCTTCTAAAGTCAACCAAGATATCATCAACCTTCAGGGATCGATCATGAAGCAACCACTATCATCTATAGTTCAGGGTTTTAGGCTTCCAACCTTCTTGGTAAGTTTCCTGCTCTCTCTAGAGCTAACCTCATATCCAACCTCACCATTAGAGGTCCTCTCTTCATGAAGGTTCACTTCAAAGGCATGCTCTACATGGTGAAGCCTAGGTTCAAACTTATGGTTGCTCAAGATCATCCATAACCCTTTATGCTCCATCATGATTCCTTATCCAGGGTTTCATCCTACTGTAAGCACTATGACATGCCCTAGGTGCCAACTATACCCTACTTGCACAAGCCCATAGGGTTTCTAAGGTCCCTCATCATCTAAGGAGTTATCCTTTACCCTGACATGCACGATCCTTCCCAGGGTTGGGTTGCCAAAGGTGTTAGGTCATCCATGGATCATATGGCATCCCAAAGGCATGTCCCTTCAAACACCTGGTCCAACTCATCTCTCTCTAACCATCACTTAGGGTTAGGGTTAGCATCACCCTCATAGGATGTGCCAGGTCTCTACTAGCAATGGAGATCTCTATCTCCAGGACTGACTTATCCTCCTGATAAGAAGGTCTAGCCTCAGGTCTCTCCTGAGGACATGACATCTTATGTCATACGACCTAAGCATGTATCTATTATTTATTTTGCGCTTAATCTATTAAGCTTATGTCCATGACATCTTATTTACATGCCTTTCATTAATTCAGTGGAGGATTCCTTAAACCTTATTAACCTTACCCATACCTCAGGAGGGTGCGGAGAAGAAATAAAACCCTAATCCTTTATGTCCTTATTAGAATTTTGTGATGAGAAGGGATGAATAAGATGAGAAGTCCTAAAGGTATCTTATTTCGATTCATACCCTAAGACTTTGGCCAGGCGGTCACACGGGTCCAGGAGTCCTCGTATTCCGACTAGCGGTGCGGAGGAAAATCTTGCCAGCCCCCGGTCGTGATCCCTTTCTAGACACCTCCGTCTTTCGGATACTCCTCTAATAACTCCCTTGGGTTCTATGGAGTTTGTAAAATTTAATAATTATTAATGGTTAAATGAGGAACCTACGCTCTGATACCAAATGTTACGACCCCATCTCCCGATAACCCCCACTTAAGGGAAATTGAGAGGTTGAGCCGCACCCATTAATCCCGGATCAAAGGTTCGGCATATAACCATAAACAATTATTAAATTCTAACAGACTATACTGAAAATGGTAATGAAAATTTTCTTTACATACCTTTTGAAAACTGGGATCTCTATTCTTCTATCCATACTGATACTAATCTATCTAATCCTCATTTGCACTTTAATTCTCATTTAGTATCACATGTGCCACTTTACTGTTTGTTCTTTTCATTGTACCTAAAACGCCGACAAACAAAACGTCGGTCAGCCAAAGCTGGTATGTGGGGGAAATGATAGTCGTGCAACTATGATAACCATGTAATCATTCAATTAATCATTTAAACAACCAAGATTACGTTTTAAGCCAAACTACTCAATCCATCTTTTCACAACTCTGTGTTGCCCCTTTAGGACTTACATGGTACCTCTATAAGGTGACTTGATGGACCTGCCCTCTAGGCAGCCAAAGTCATTCATGACCCTACCCTCTAGGTAGTCAAAGTCATTCATGACCCTACCCTCTAGGTAGTCAAAGTCATTCATGACCTGATGTACCTACCCTCTAGGTAGTCTTTTATCAGGTCCGCCATTACGACACAGAGGGAATCAAGGATTGAACTAGAAGGCATATACATTATGTGATAGTCATAGTCGCTTTATACTTTGCATGAAAGAAATAAACATTCAACAGTTTAGTTGCATTCAGTGCGATTAAACATCCGAGAATCCATCGGAAAACTAACTCGGGTAGTCATAAGCGTAACCACATACCTGATCCATAGCAACTTGATGTCCATGCATTTAATATTCAACATAATTAACAGGCAATCAACAAAATCCTGAAAATAATGCATAACATCCATGTGTCATTGTTTTATTCAAACATCCTTAAGATCAACTTTGATTTCTCCTTATGATTTCTAGGCCAACTTTAGCGTGTTATTAGGGTTTTAGCCTTCATTATGCATTTATCACTTTTAATGCTCTTCTAGTTCACAAACCCTAATTTCTGCATCATATGCACAACTGCATGTCCATTAAGTCTAATATGTTTCTTTTACACCAAAATTATTACCTTTATCCTTTTAGGTCATATACACAACATTAAGGCTAATTATCACCTTCGATTTCTTTCAAATTGACAAATCGTATTTCATTGTAGTTCAATTCACATATATGAACTGTATTTATCACTATTTCCACTTTGCACACTAGGGAACACTAATTATACAAATAATTCACATTAAAGATATTTGGTACTCAAATTGGATTTATAACAACATAACATTGTCTTATTCATGGATTTGCACAATTAAATCATTAAAAAGGAATGTCTTCCTAAATTAGGGTTTCTAAGCCCATTGATGCAAACTTAGATATATGAAACCCTAATTTAAGCCAATTGTGTGCAATTATCATCCTTTTATTATCAACTTGTTAATATTCATTCTAAACATTCAGAGAACATCACTATATTTAACTATCATCAAATTTAAGGGTTTTTCCATTAATTACATCATTAAAGATGATAGCTTTATCATATTTATGTACATAATCTTCAAATTAAACTAATTACGTACAAAGATCATCCTTTTAGATTCAAACCATCCTTTTTATCATTAACAGGCTAATACCAACTTTAATCACCTATTAACCCTACCAATCACTTTAATCATACCAAAATAGGGTTCTTTAAACAATTAACACATTAAAGTTGATATCTTCCATTATTTTTCGAATTTCATAAGGAATCAGGCATCAATCATAATTTATTTGGATTCCTCTCGTTCTGAGGATCAACTTTCATATATAACTTTTTGTCATACGAGCTACGAATCTTAAGTTACAAATTTTGTAATAAAAACACTTACTTGACCAATTAGAAGAGGCCACGTCATCTCAGCCATGCGACGTTGCTTTGGAGAACATTTCGAATTGTCGCTTTTGCCCTCAACTTAACACACTGTTCTTTATAATGCGGAGGGGCAGCACGGTCAAAAGCTGCCCACGCCTTCTTCTTCCCTGGATCCGCACCAGCAGCCGCCCTAGCCGCTCGGCCTGCAGCCCTAGGCGCAGTTCCGGCTCTTCCTCCTTGGCCTCCGACCACCGGAGATGGTCCCCCGACCTCCGATGCTTCTCGGCGCTCCTCTGAGTACATGGATCTTACGACCAAAGCTGCTGGGCCGCACTGGCCAGGTCCGCCTATGTGGCCGACCCTGCAGCCTTCTTGCGGTTGCAGCGTCGAGGATAGGGCAAAGGAACGATCGCCCAACTTTCCTCCGGCTTCGTGGGACTCCTGGGTTCCAACGAAACCATGTACTAGCCGTTTCCAACTTCTAGCTCGTGTCATATCCCATAGCTAGGGTTCTAAGGGCAAAAATGAGGAAGAAGAAGAAGAAGGAAAGAAAAGCTTCCTCAAGATTATCTTTTACTCGGACCAAACACTCTTCCCCTTATATAGGGGCGAGTACAGAGCCCTAGGGCGTGCTTCCTTGAGGACTCAAGTCCTATTCTTGAAAGGAAACATACCTTCCTTGGTTGTGAAGCAAACCCTTTCTCTCTTACATTATCTCCTTAGATAAATATGTTATTTGAATATTCTCTTTCCTTTAAATATTAGGAATACGAAATTCCTCTCCTTCACTCTCCTTATTTGCCTTTTAATCTATTGGCCATGAATATATGTTTTTCTCTTTTAAAAGAAAATACTTTCCTTTATCAAAGTCACATAATTAATGGATTACGTTTTCCCATTATCTCTTTACTTTACAATTATGGTATTTTCTCTTTCTTTCTTTTTCATTGGGACTCTTTGAATCCTAATATACTCCATTATTTCGAAATCCTTTTCCAAGGATATTTATTATCCTTCTAGATGCATCTTTATGCCTTATTTCACATTATCTTGTTTATTTCTCATTTATATATTCCTTTTTGGAGGATTTCTTTTTATTTCTCTTTTATTTTCCTCATTGGCATCCCTTTTATCATAAGAAATCCTTGGGATACGAAATTCCATAAAGGGTACTCAATTATATATCCTTTCTCTTAATTTCCACATTTTCTCATTGTTTTCAATTTCTTTCTTAATAAAGAAATACTTAATTAATATTTTCTTTTCCTATTGCTTTCTTTTTGCAACCTTGGACTCCTTGGTACCCAAGGAATCTAAGAGGCACGAAATCCTCTTAGGATTTGCCTTCTAGAGGTTTCCATTATTTCTTTTCTCAAATATCCATTTACTAATTGAATTTCCTTGGTTATTTTCCTCTTTATTGGGCCCAATAGCCAATAAAGCCCACAAATCAAATAACAAGGCTATTTTAAACGAAATCCAATTATTCATAACAAATCACATCATTCTTTGTTCAATCATCCTTAATATGAGAAATTACATTTCTCACCAATTTGAACCCAAAAAAATCGGGGTTATAACAATGTTTCTCCGTAGAGATAATGCCTCCAGATCTTCAAGGCATGAACCACAGCAGCTAACTCCAAATCGTGTGTTGGATAATTCTCCTCGTGTTTCTTAAGTTGTCGGGAAGAAAAAGAAATCACTTGTTTATCCTGCATCAACACACATCCAAGCCCATTCTTGGAAGCATCACAGAAAACTACATATCCTTTTCCTTGTTCAGGTAGCACTAGCACAGGTGCACTTGTCAACCTCTCTTTCAGTAACTGGAAAGATTGTTGACACTTATCACTCCAAGAAAAAGGAACATCTTTCCGGGTTAACTTGGTCAAAGGTAAAGCTATAGAACTAAAGTTCTTAATGAACCTTCGATAATAGCCAGCTAATCCCAAGAAACTTCGAATCTCCGTCGGTGTCTTTGGTTGTTCCCATTGTAGAATAGATTCTACCTTTGTAGGGTCAACACGAATTCCCGAGGCGGATATTACATGTCCAAGAAAAGATACCTCCGGCAGCCAGAACTCACACTTGCTAAACTTAGCGTACAACTTATGTTCTCTTAGCAAGGTCAAAGCTTGGCGAAGATGCTGCTCATGCTGCTGAGCATCTTTACTATAAATCAGTATGTCATCTATGAAGACGACAACACACTGATCCAGGAAAGGTCGAAAAACTCTATTCATGAGTTCCATGAATGCAGCTGGTGCATTGGTTAGTCCAAACGACATAACCGTGAACTCATAGTGACCATATCTTGTCCTAAAGGCAGACTTGGATATGTCACTATCCTTAATACGGAGTTGGTGATATCCAGACCTCAAGTCTATCTTTGAAAAGACCGTTGCACCACGCAACTGGTCAAAGAGATCATTAATCCTCGGCAGAGGGTACTTATTCTTTATTGTCACTTTATTGAGTTGTCTATAGTCGATGCACAACCGCATTGACCCATCTTTCTTTTTAACAAACAAGACCGGAGCACCCCAAGGTGAAGTACTCGGTCGGATAAAACCTCTCTCAAGTAGCTCTTGAAGCTGTTTCTTGAGTTCTGCCATCTCGGCAGGCGCCATCCTATATGGAGTTTGAGCTATGGGTTGCGTATCTGGGATCAGATTAATTTCAAAATCAATCTCCCGAGGTGGTGGTATACCAGGAAGTTCTTCAGGAAACACATCTTCAAATTCCCTGACTATAGGAACTTCAGCAGGATTAGAACTTTCCTTGGTAACATCTACCACATGGGCTAAAAATGCATAACATCCTTGCCTCAACAGCTTATCAGCAACCATAGCTGACACAAGACAGGTGGGAAGAATCTTTCTTTCACCTTGAAAGGTCCATGTGTTGCTTTCATCAGCAAACACAGCCGACTTGGACTCACAATCCAAGACAACTCTATACCTTTCTAAGGTATCCATCCCGAGGATTATATCAAATCCCTGCATATCAAGTGGTATAAGATCCACTTGAATGCGATGGTCAGAAAAGAAAAGGATGCAGGGAGAACATACCTCCTGCAAAACGGCAGACCCACTCAACGGAGTCTCTAACAACAGACTATCTGCTCTATGACTAACAGTCACATTACAGTTACGAATCATTTCACGAGTGATGAAAGAGTGTGTAGCACCCGAATCAATCAGAACGGATACAACACAGGATATAAACATATCAGAATATAAAAGTTTCATCTGACCTGCCACTACCCGTGGATTGACCACTGCCTCAGGTGGGTTCATAGCATAGAACCTCGCAGTCGCCTGGTGTTGAGGTGGTGCTGATGATCCAGCTTGAGACGCTTGTCCACGTCCTCGAGCTACTCCTTGATGTTGTCTATTCTGAGATCCCTGTTGATTCTGTCTCGGGGGTTGTTGTGTCACACCGACAGGCCTAGAACGGCAATCCTTCATCAAGTGTCCCACCTTACCACAGTTGTAGCAACTCTTCTCCTGTTGTTGTGGTCTGGGTGGTCCAGTAACTGACACTGATGCAGAACTGTGCGTCCCTTGAAGCGGTTGACTCCGTCCTCTACCTCTGCTTGGTGTCCATTGAGTTTGAAAACTCGATCTGGGTGGTGGAGGGTTAGGTGTAGAGAATCTAGGTCTCTTGGAATCCCTAGATGAAGAACCCTAGAACTGTGGATATCTTTTATGGGTTTGTCTTTTCTCAACCACAGATCTCTCTATCCTTCGGACTGACTCAACGAAGGTAGAGAATCTTTCTCTGTTTTCTAAGGCAGACACAGGGGTTGACATATCGGAATTCAAACCCTTTTCAAATCTTCTGATTCTTTCCTCATCCGTAGCGGCCATGTGCGGACAGAACCGCAACAACTCCATGAACTTAGCTTCATATTCACTAATGTTCATCATACCCTGCCTTAGTTTCTCAAACTGAGAGATCTTCTCATCTAGGAAGGTCTTTCGAAAATATCTATTGATAAATTCCCGACGAAACTCTTCCCATGAGAACTCTACTCCAGGTCTCTTCTGCTCTTCCATGTTCCACCAGTGACCAGCACTGCCTTTGAGAAGATAGATTGCATGTCTAACCTTCTCAGCTTCCGGAATTATAAGAATCCTGAAAGCTTTCTCCAACTCTGTCAACCATAAGTCAGCATCTGCAGGGTCGGCAGTTCCGAAGTACTCAGTAGCTCCGACACGACGAAGTCGTTCGAATGTCTTACCGATACCTTGTGCTTCAGGCTGGACAGGTGCTCTAGGTGCAGGAATGGGCATCCTATCGGTTATATGTGTCATGGCAGTCATGAATTGCCCGAACGTCGTCTGTACAGCTGGATCACTCATGTCAGCTGGGTCGAACTAGGGTGGCTCTCTTGGCGACTCAGGTGCAGGTTGTTCTATTCTTGGAACTCTTGCACCGCCTCGAGGTGCACTAGCACTACTCTCTGCCACGTGCTCATCACGATGTTCTGACATTCTTATGTATCTTCTTCTCATGAGGAGTAGAAGATTCTATTAGATAAGGAAGGAGTACTAAAGGTAGACTCGACATCCTAAGTCCTATGCCTCTGTAGACTCAACTGAACCTGGAGCTCTGATACCACTACTTGTGGGCTCTGATCTCCAAACCATGACATAAACACGATTAAAACTTAGCGGAAGCGAATCGGTAATCAGCGGAAGACAAAAATCACGGGAAATTAAAACTTTTCGAGACAAGAGTTTGGATCCATAAAAGCTTCTTTCATAAAGAGAGGTAACTGTTTACATCTCAGGATAATTACTTCTTGAGTAATTATATACATCAAGATACAAAATCTCAAGATCACATAACACAAGACTCCAAGACCTGAGAGTACAGAGGACACATAGGACTGACTCTAATCTACACCACATGGCAGGACAAATCTCCACCTGAGATTACTGCTGCCCCTGGTGCTGCTGCTGCTGAGACTGGTCACCTGTAGGCTGGTTCCTTCGTCTCCGACGTCCACCTAAAAAGTTGAAGCCTACGGGGTGAGACAATTATACATAATTGTCCCAACGAGAGTTATAACTCTTCGCCAGAAGCTTTATTATAACATCAAAGATTATTTTAAACAGTAAAGCCTTCAAAGCATTCTATAACAGTTGCAGGTATAACAAGATCTCTACAATTTAGGAGATATGGAGAATATCAACATTATTGCAATGTAACATCAACCAATTAACTTGGAGTCATCTCTAACAAGTTATACTACATGGTTGATTATGTTTTACAAACAATATTATGCCCTGTGGAGATGAGGCTTACCACTCATACTCCAACTGATCGCTGAGAAGCCGCATCAGTATCATACATAGGTCATTAAGAGAGCCGAATTCTCATGACCTTCACCTTCCTCAGTCAGTAAGAGGATCACTTGTAGGACATCTCGTGTCTCTACTACTATAGATCACCAGGGTAAACTGGTCCTTCGCTATTCTAGAGTCACAGTGGCGTTCTGTACTCTCTTCGTCATCAGGAGGTTTCATATTTACCTACCACTGATACGGATATCTGTGCTTTCTTCATCATCAGGAGGTTTCATGTTTACCTACCACTGATACGGTATGGAACTATAGTGAAGGATGGATGGATTCCACATCTACATCACTTTCCTACACTAGGATGTAAGGTTCTACACATCCATGTACCCCACATACTCAAAAGTATGTGCTCCAGGAGTTTCCTGAGGAAAACCTGTTTCACCATCACTTAATTTCTGACAATGATGGATCTATGATCAGGGCTCTACATTATACTTGATTAGTTAGGTACATTCAGTATTCTTTAACAACATACATTGTTCTTCAAACAATAACAATAGCATAGCAGCTATAAAAGAAGAATACTAAATGTAACAGGCCTAACTCATATCAATCATTATTTCTCCTTATCCTCATCACAAGTCATCTCTAAGGCATGACCTTGATGGTATTCATGGCTCTCATAGCCCATTATCAGCATAGGATGCCACTGGCAAGGCATCAGATTACTTTACTTATTCATAAGGCTAACAACATGCCTTCAATGAATATAACATCAACATCCATACCTGGATATGATTACCTTCATATCAGAACCTACATGGTTAATACATATGATAAAGGTAATACAACAATAAGGAATGTACTTCCTACTCTTGTCATAAGAGTTAAATCTTTAATTCAAATCAAATAGAGTTTATTGCTCAAAAGCATGCCATTACCCTTGAATTAGGGTTTACTATTCACATTACATGTCATCACCCTTGAATTAGGGTTTACTATTCACATCAAGGTGAATTAAACTCATAACATCATCATGTATGAGTAACATCTTCATTGATACTCTTGGATTAGTTAAAGGTTCATCATTTATCATAATTAGGGTTTCTATGATCTCACACAGGTGGATCATACCCTAATTATGCTCATTTATGTGCATTGGAGATACTTTACTCGAGTTTCCACTTAAAAAGGGTACTTTCTCTTTCTAGAAGTACTTTCTCTCTCTAGAAGTACTTTCTCTCTCATTATAATGTTAGGTGATGTCAACATCACTCTAAAACAGGTTAGATTGAGTCATCATAGGCTAACATAGCCAAAAGCATCACCATTATGTGATTAGAGTTACTTTCTCTCTCTAGGGTACTTTCTCTCTCTAGAGTACTCTCTCTTTCATCATGCTAATGGTTGATGGTAACGTTAGATTAGATCAAGTTGGATAGAGTCATTATGACTAAAAACATCATTCTCATGTAATTAGAGTTTGAATTGAGCAAGGTATAACTCAATTGACCCTTCAGGGGTATATTGGTAATTCACCCCTTTGATCATCATCATGGTCAAAAACCTTAGTCAAATAACCCCTTACTATCCTAGATTATCATTAGGGTTTGATTTGGGCAACATTGAACCATTTACATCATCAAATGATTGAATGAAGTCAACCTTGAATCACATTGATTGATTTCAATCATTAATCATCAATTGGGTTGAAATTGGTTGAAAGTGTTGACCGTTTGCCCACTTTGACCCTCCAAGACCGCGAGCCTCTTTCTAACTCCAAGACCGCGAGCCCCCTTAGGCTTCAAGACCGCGAGCCTCTTCAAGGGTTCAAGACCGCGAAGCCTCCCATTGGTTCAAGTTAATGTTGAGACCGCGAAGACCAATTTGAGTTGAGACCGCGAGGGTCATGAAGACCGTTTGCCCTTCTTTGACCTCAGGACCGCGAGCCTCCTCTCGGTCTTGAGACCGTGAGCCCCCTCACGGTCTTGAGACCGCGAGCCCTCTCACGGTCTTGAGACCGCGAGGCTCTCATGGTCTCAGCCGCTTGGTCCTTCAACAAGGCTCAAAGGTGTAACCAATAATGTCAACCCATGTTGAAGCCCTCAAATGGTCAAAGCTATGTTGGCCACTTATGGATTTAGTCAATTAAGATTATGCTTGATTACTTGGTCATTCAATTGACCCATAATGGTTGACCAATTATGGTTGAAGTCAATTCAATTAGGGTCTATCAATGTTCACCCATCAACACTCAACAATGTGGCTCAACACAAGGTTGAACCTTTCAATTGAGCTCCAATTGGGCCCAAACTTAGCCCACACGGTCTTGAGGTCATGTGGGTGGACCCCACATGGTCTTGAGACCGTTTGCCCAAGATTTCATCAAAATCTAAGGTGATTTTATAGAGGTTGAACCATGATTGCGTCACCAATTCAGTATTTTGCTTAATTGATAACTTATTTGCAATTGGGTCCTCAATTGGTCAAATTACTCAACCCTAGACCTTCAAACGGTCTTGGGTGATTGTCCTCTCGGTCTTGAGACCGTTTGGATGAGTTCCAAACGGTCTTGAGACCGTTTGCCCATCAAATTTTGGATTCTAGTGGAATTTCATCAAGGTTGAACAAATTGAGTTGATGATTATATCAATATTTAATTGCAATGTAAATTGGTGTAAAAGTACCTTCAATTGGTCAACAAATCTTGACCCCAGACCTCCAAACGGTCTTGGTTGATTGTCCTCACGGTCTTGAGACCGTTTGGTGACCCCCAAACGGTCTTGAGACCGTTTAGGTCAATCAACCCTAAAAACCCTAATTAGGTCACCATAATTTCAGTACTGACTTTACCTAGGGTTAGCCCTAGTATTCACCCTTCAACTCTTAGCCCGTTTGGAATTAGACCATCAAACTTGGTGAGTTGTTAATTAATATAATTTTGAACAGTAATCTCATACGGTCAACGCTTAGTCAACGACCTTACACGGTCTTGAGACCGTTTGCCCAAAAAGGCAATTTCAGACTGTTTGAAAATCAGCAATTAATTCATTTAAAGTTGTGCCTTAAAAAGGTCATATCTCCCGTTTCCTTTGGAGTTAGTCTCCCAAATCTTGAGGGTAATTATCCTATATAATTAGAAACAGATTTCTTATACGGTCCACGCTCGGTCAATGGGGCCAAACGGTCTTGAGACCGTTTTCCCTGTCGCGGTCTCGAGACCGTTTGCTCACCTCGCGGTCTTGAGTCCGAGAGAGCAAACTGTTAGGACTGTTTAAGAAAAAGAAAAGCAGTGGGTTTTTCTTGGAAATCACGCCTTCATCTCCTAGCTTAAGAACAGTACGGATATCCCATGGGTTTGCTTGCAAAATAGCAGGGAAAAGTAGGGAAACACTAAGAGCTATCATCAAAACGCATATAAAGATGCACATAATAAAGCATGGGTTTAGAGTTATAAAACCCGCCTAAAGCTTGCTTCTTGAGCTCCAAGCTTTCAAGCTCCAAGCTCTAATGGCGTCCTTGAGTTCCCTCAGGTTGGCCAAGGTGAAAACTCCAAGGAAGGATGAAAAGAGACGGCTTGCACCCCTTGGTCGTCCTCCTTAGCTCCAAGGCAGTCCTTGGTCGTCTTTGGTGAAATGAAACAGTAAGGGAACGAAGGGTGAGTTCCCTTGCAACTAAGGGAAGGAGAGCTTATATACATGGGGTAGGATTTTCAACATTAGTTCATAAGTTTCCCTTAATTCTAACTAAGTCCTTCCTTTATTACTTGCTCGTCCCTTCCTCTTTATTCTAAGGACAAACCTTATCTTAAGTTATAGAAAAGAAGGCAAGGAAGAACAATCTAATAATAAAGTTCATACTTAAAGGGATGTTGCACATATATCCTGATTATTCAATCACAAAGCCTATTTCTTAACTTGATAACTCAATTGAGGTGAATTCCTCATCATTTATTCTCTAAATGATGGCAGGAGTCTAAAAAGATACTTTAGATGACATTCTTTACAAATTGCATCCCTTTATTTGGGTAAATTGCATTTTACCCCAAATTAGGGTTTCAAGCCCTGGGATTGCTTCCACAGCTGCACCTTGGTGCTCTAGCTTGGGAAATCCCTCAAACTTTGCCAAAGAGATTCTCATGATGTCTCAACATCAGAGGAACATCTCATCATGTGCAAATTGCAAGCTACCCCTTTCAACTAGGTAAATTGCACATAGGTCCCTGTATATCAAAACAATGCTACAACTTTAAATAAAAAGGAGCAAATACTGAAATATACGTTTCTGAGAAACTTAATTACATGCTCAGAGTTAATCACGAAGATTTAATTACATATTTAGGCAAAACACCTAGGGTTGACTCATAACCCAGGTCAGGGATGTTACACATATAGTGTCTCTTGAAAGCCTCTACAAACTCCTCCCATGTGAGAAAATCTTCATTTGGGTCTCTGGCATCACGAAAGTTCTCCCACCAAATATGAGCTGGTCATCTAAGCATGTGAGTCCCAAACCTGACGTGGGACTCTTCAAAACAGTCCAAGTCATGGAAGAAATGCTACAGGTTGCACATTCAGGTCTCAGCCTTACCCACAACGTCCAACTCTTCTTCTCTAGTGAACTCAGGTTTCACCTTGAGGAAGTCTATTAAGGTGTCTTCATTCCTCCTCTGATGATGGCCTCCCATTGCATCACATAAAGATCTGACCAACATATTATATGAGAGGGGAGGGTCTATTCTGTTAAAGTTATCCTCTTCCTCAAATTCATGCTCACACTCTCCACTAGAATGAGGGGGTGACTTGTCAAGCTCAGGGCGATGCTTAGGGGCCATCTGGAATAGGAAAGGACACTTTGATAAGCATGTGAAGTGACACATAAAATCTTACTATGGTGGCCATTCTAGGATTTCTTTGATACCACTTTTGGCACGACCTCCCTTCTAATAATAACACTACCATAGTGGAAGCATTGCACATATCAGATATTACGAAAAATAATAAATGATATCATTGACCAAGCAAATTCATAGAATAAAAGACATATCCACCAGAGTGCCTTATTACATACCATAAACAAAAGACTCTAAGTCCAACATAAAAGATTCAAAGAATGAAACTCCAACATAACATAATTAAAAGAAAAGACAACTATCTAGACTGGAACCCCACCAAGTAGGATCCACGAACTATCCTTAAGCTTGAGCTGACGTCCTTGAGGTATACTTCTTCTCCTTCTCCTCGTCTGCAGACATCTCATCCCCAGCCCATGCAAGGCAATGTAAAACTATGTGAGTGGCATTGAGCAGTTATATAAGAAAAATAGCTTATAAATAAAATAACATGACGAATAACTTGGAACATAATTAACATGATTACATGAGAGCATGATTAGCTTAACATGATTTCATAATAAGATGGATTTTTACTTGAGTTGATGTAGTTGCCCTCCTAATTTACACCCATAGTGCTCATAAGGCCATTTAAGGCTCATATAAGGCCGATCAAGGCACACATTATGCTCCCACAGAGCTCATAAGGCAATTTAAGGCTCACATAAGGCTGGTCAAGGCTCACGCAATGCTCCCACATAGCTCATAAGGCCAATCAAGGCTCATATAACATGATGGAGAGGACTATATCAACATAACATAATTTATTATACTTGAACATAGTTATCATGATTTCTTGATCAATTAGCATGGTAGTGATTCATAGTTTTCCAAACGAAAGCATATTCATCAAATCAGTGAAAATGTAAATTCATAGAATTTGCATGGTTTTCATAAGCATAAATTGAATAATAGCATAGTTGCACTTTATTGAGTAATCATAACCAAATCAATGAATAATGTAAACCATAACCTTAGAATTATACTCAGTGTGCATGATCCACTCACTTGGCCTGTAGGCTTGTATTACTTATAACCTTATACCTGGTCCAACCCTAATTATCCTATAGGTAGCGAATTAATTACACTTTATTAATGTTAGTGTATGATTCCTTGGTTACTCTGGAAACTAGATTAAGATTTGGGGTCTGATATTAGGTTTAGGATGTAGCTTATCTCATAGGATTTCCAATGAGTATTTATACTAACTTCTTTGTCAATTGGTGCAAAATATAACAAATTTCTAGTCCTGGCCAATCATGAATACGAGAAAAATTGATCAAAGCTATTTTAGTAAACCAAGGAGTCAATTTAAATAGGCTATCAATTTACTATTTTTCCCTCACTTTATCAATCTGAGACAGGAGGTTTGGCATGGCATATGAGTAAAATACTCCTTAGCATACCCGTGACTATATTGATATATATAAATTTCTAAATACCCATAATACCCCTGGACCTATGATACATCAATTGAAATCATGGGGATACCGAAGTAAATTAAACACCAAGATTCTTCCTGGTTTAAGCCATGGCACCGATTGTTGCTACCAAAACTTTGATCTCCAAAATGGAAGGGAAATAGAAATACTTGGAAGGGTAGTGAGCAACTAGAATGCATCAAGCAGTGTAAACTGAAGCTGATACAACACCACCAGAGAAAACCATGGGCTAGAGATCCAACGGTTAGGTCTATCATTCCCAAAATAGGGCAAGAAGCTCAAAATTTAAAGATGGCATTACAGTGGTGACTCAGGTGATAAAACCATAGTGCAATCTTTGTAGTATCCTACTGAGGCTAGTGAATTAGTTTCTATAGCCTAAGCATGGACGAGAAGCCTGGCTAGTAGCGAGCTTCACGGGCTTAAAATTGGGTTTTTAGGTACACCACTATGGTGGATCGGACAACATAAGGAGGTAAGAAATCTACAGACTAGGGGGTGGTGATGGTTACCTGAAGAAGAATTGAATTGGAGTGGACGGAGGTTTGAGCTCGGGCTCGCCGTCGCCAGGAACAAAGACCTACTAGGAGGAGGCTCCTCAACTAGATTCAATAAAAATTGGAGGCAGAGGGAGGTTCCTTAGAGGTCAGCCTTGCTATCTAGGTTGCTAGCTCTTAGTTTGATGGACCATCGTGGCCTGTGGATGGTGGTGTCGTCGACTAGATAGGAAGGAGTTTTCACTGTAAGGAGAGCTAGAGTTTGAGTAGGGGATTAAAAGACTCATAGTGACCTCACTATTCTTTAGGCATTGAGATAATGAGAAATTGTTGAGGAGGGAGAGAGATATTGGAGGGTAAGGGATCAGGGTTATGTTCCCCTCTCTCGCACATATACTATAAGAGGTAGGGGATGAAGGCCCTACCCTCAGATCCCTATTTGATGGCTCACAAAGAGCCCAACTCTCTTAAGTTGTGCGTGACGTGCATTTATCCAATACTTTAGAAAATTCCAAAATAATCGTATGTATTATCAAGTTCATTAATCAAAGAAATGTCATTATCTCCTATTTTCTTCCTAATATCATTTGGGGCATCTAGGATTATCTAAAACCAACCAAAATAGGTAGGCAAGCTAATTTGACCATGAGGATTTCAAATATCCAATTAGATTTTTAATATGAGTTAGTGAAACATGTGTTTTGTTTTATTAGCTACTTAAGATAATTATCACATTAATAATCACTAAAAAGGAATAGCATTACCAAAATTTGAGGGAAGCTCTATTATTCTATTATCTAATCATGTTCCAATTAGTTGGTTACATTATACATGTACGTGGGTCCAAACTATCATTCAACCCCAACTAGTCGCCATTCCATAATTAGGGTTAGGATTTTGTGCATTCTTAATGACATTGATGTGAATAAGTATTGATGTAAACGATTCCATTCAAGGTCCACTTTAAATCTTTGGATCATTTTGCAATACAAATTAAACATGGTCTCGACATAAGTCAACATATTGAAGGTGAATTCTTCCAACTTAGGATTTCATCTATACCAAAGGTAAGAAATTTTGGGACTAAATTTTGAGGGTCGTTACAACCTACCCACCTTATAGAAATTTTATCCTCAAAATTTTCATGTCATATTAAGCTACCCACCTTAGGGTTTCACATATATGTACACTAACTCATTGTACCATCATTACATTTCATGATCCAACACTTAGCATAATCATGATATGGTATTCACATAGTTAACATTTGCATTATATCTAACATGATTAGAAAAACTAATGAGTGAATGAGTCACTAATGTAATTTGAAAACCAAACCATACCTTCACCATCCACCATTATGAAAATCCTAGCTTTTCTCTTCTCTGGGGGACCTGGGTTAGGGTTTTTATCTACACCCTACTGTGCAGCTTACCTAGGGCATTTGTCCTTGAAGTGCCCTTCTCCTCAACAGTAGAAACAAATACCTAAGCCCAATATACATGGTCCTTCATGGAATTTGCCACACTTGGAGCATGCATCCTATTGGGTTTTAGGGGAGGCAAAGAAGGCAACGGAAACAAAAAATTTCTCCTCCCCAAACCCAGAACAAGGAAACACGTCAACGTCTATACAATAGGAAAGGAAGGTTTGTAGAATCATACCTTGTCCCGAGGCTTGCTCAGCGACAATACCTCGTGCCTTGTGCGGTCTTCACCTCCGGTCTTGGATGGTGTCTGTGCAGCTCCTGGTCGCACTGGGACTGACGACTCCTGGTCTCACCGGGACTGTCGGGATTGACAGTTGTCCTCCGAGCGGTAGAAATCTCCCGCCTCTGAAGTAGTCCACACGGACCACCTGGAACTCCAATCTCCTTGTCCCACAAGGAATTGGAAGGAGTCACACCCTCCTGTCAGCGTACTAGTCGCCAACACACTCTCCTACTACCAGTCACTTTATACAGTTGTCTTTCCGTTACTGTGCCTCCCTTATCGGGTAGCACTTGCTCAGGCTCTCTCGGTTACCAAAACCAAAGAGAATGACAAGTTTACAGAGGAACTGGTTGCACTGAGTTGTTCTTCGAGAAGCCCCCAATACCACTATATATATAGGAGGGTCATGGGGCATGGTTCTCTATCCCAGGAAATGAGGGATTAAAGCAGGAGTAGAAGGGTTCAAGATTTTCCACCAAAACAACCAACTGCGTGACCTGAATCGATCGTTTCACAACTGAAACGGTCGGTTGGGGACTTCAGTCGGTCGGTTGATACCTGAACCGATCGGTTGGGACCCATGAAATGATCATTTCACTTCTGAGCTGGTCGGTTTGTGGTCCTGATCAGTTCCCGATTGACTTTCCTTCTTTTGTTTCGAATCGATATCAAATACTAATCCTTGTTCCAATCAAATTGGGCAAGTGAAACAAAAAGAAATTTCTCACCAATCTTACTTTCCCAACTTTCTCGATTGGACCAGTTGAGCCGATCGGTTCAACACTTGAACCGGTCGTTTCACCCTATCCATGAGTCGATCGACTCATCACCTGAGCCGATCGCTTCACCAAGCTCAGCCGGTCAGTTCAACACATGAGTCGATCGGTTGGGAGTGCAGATTGTGCAGAAACAGTCAATTGCAGTTTCAATCAATCTGATACTCTAAGCAATCTGTCCAACACCTTGAACACTATGATTTTGAGCTATCAATTAATTGAGTGTTTAATTGAACTACTAAACTCCTTTAGTAATCAATCTAAACATAGTTTGTGGACAAAACTCCTCTTCCAGGTAAAATCCTATGTGTGTGACCCTGCAGGTCCTTTTCACGTTGGCAGTGAAAGTCCATAACACTTATGACTTCACAAGCAATGAGCGGTGCCAAGTCACACATCAGTGCTACCCAAGTGAAATAGAAAGTTGGAGAACAACTTTCAATCCTACAATCTGTGTATGGTGTTACAGTGAATGTATAATTCCTTTGTCACTGATATCCCGAATGAACTCGAGGCATGGAACAGTAATCCTGTCAACGTTCATTCACTTTCTTGATCTCAGAGTAGATTGGAAGAGATATGTTATGACATCAGTATCACATACTGATTCACACATGTGTGCACGCCTTTCTCAATCATACTCATCAAGTGGCCATGGATATCATACTCCCTCAGGAGGGACAAATCCCATATCTATCACTCACCCCTCAAAAGCCCCATGTGTCAAAGCCACCCAATCATCACCTTTATAACAACCCATGTTTTAGGATTGCGTTTGATGATGGCAAAGTGTACCCAACGACATGTGTTGAGTGTAGTGATTTCAGGTCAAAGAATCACATTCACCACCATCACTGTGAGTACTGACTGTGACTACCATGTCATGGTTCCATGTGTCAAACTCACAGTGGGTCTGTCCGGTACACTTGTTCTCTAATGAGTACCCATGTGTTTGGTTTGATATCTCTATATCATAATTAATGAGATTCTGTCATCAACCAACACCACAATCTATTTTTGTGTGTCATTGCTGTCTATCTACCTTCCACAATGACATCTGACTAGGGACATAACAAGAATGTACAAACTCTTAGCATCCGTATGATCTCATCGTTCAGGTCCTTAACTTGAAA
Source organism: Alisma plantago-aquatica (assembly GCA_963693085.1). Classification (NCBI taxonomy): domain Eukaryota; kingdom Viridiplantae; phylum Streptophyta; class Magnoliopsida; order Alismatales; family Alismataceae; genus Alisma; species Alisma plantago-aquatica. Next base: position 1,443,738,242 of record OY856409.1, on the reverse strand, counting down.
GCATACGACATTGAGTATTGTCATTCTCTAGACATTCAATCTGTTCTATCACTATCTCATATGACTAAACCATAAAGAATTGGAAGCTTGCCTTTGATGTTTATAAAATAAATCTTAATGTATCCCATCAATCATCCCATGATTGGCTCTCAGGGCTTACATACCAATAGACTCCCACTTTCACTGTGAGCCAATCACCCTTGAATCATATTCATAGTTATTTTCAAACATGTCGCACATGTTACAGTGCTCTAGTGTGACCATAGTGCGTTATGGAAACACCTTACCAAAGTCGGTATTAATTGCACGTCTCACATCTCTTCATTGTACGTCATACGAATGAGATGGAGCTGTCATAATATGCGATCCAATATTCCTTTACTAACCTTTAGCCACATTACATGATCAAGGATTCCATATTCCTCATCAATGATCAGAATATCTATAAGTTTATCTCATGAACTTCCAGATCCATATAGTATCCACTGTTGTTCTCTAACATATGGATACTCAACATTTCCTTTTAAATGGTTTTATTGGAACACTTCCAATTATCAACAAACTTTCACTTTTATATATCCTATATATATTTTGCGATTAATTTTTCTGTCCTTTTCAGAAGTTCGCATCAATGTAACTTTTTACATCGAACTCTTCCTTATCTCCATAGAACTAGTACTTCTCAAGTACATATCAAGTTCTTATGGTTTCTAGTAACCCTTACTGGAAGTAGACAAACATCCACTCGTCATGTCCCACATACGAGTTATCGGGATGAGCATATCATATTGCCATGTCCTACATACAATATGATAAATGCATTTTATTCTTGCCATGTCCATACATGCAAGATGATGGGATGATCACACACATGATAGATCCATATCTATTCTTGTGTTCCCATTCTTCATTAGAATTGGACACTTGGACTTGGGATACTAACTCCATGTAACATGGACAAATTTTCTCCCACTGAATCTATGCACACTGAACCTTTCAGTACAGATTGCCAATGTATGCTCTCTCTTTTCAGGTCAAGAGGTTTTTGAGAAATATCTCTATAGATCTCTATTCCTATCTCATAGGAAACATATCTATCTTCCTTAACGATAATTTCCACTTTGGATTTCCATTCTAGAACATTTCCATTTCACATCAACATGTGGAATGTGAATACGCTCCCACTAAATCACATATCCCTTCTTTATCTTTGACATATCAGTCAAAACCTTTGACTATATCATCAAAGTAAAGATCCAATTATGAGTTGCTTGTACTCAATCAATCACATTGATTAGTCTATTGTTACTTATAGACTTTATTTGCATTAGTGGATTCATAAACCTTATAGGTTGTGTCACATACACATCCTTGTTTTATTCCTCATAGGAATGCAGTTTTAGTATCCATATGCCAAATTTCTTAGTCATTAAGTTGCAATCAACAAGCATCATCATTCTCAAAATGTTATCCATGTGTCTTAACGCTTAAGACTTATTTACACTTATGGATTTACATCCAATGGGTGCTACCATCAAGGTCATACCTTATGGTTCACATGGAAGTCATTTAAGATGTAATGCTCATACACCATAACTCAAAATCCGGTTTTTCATATTCATCTAGATAGTTGACTCATCACATGACCAACTTATCACATAGATAATTGAGGTGTATCTATCCAGGATATAAGAACTCACAACTCCTTGTGATTCTTAATTTCCTTTATTAGTGTGGGGTATTCTTTTATTAAGAAGAATTTAGTTATTTGATAATCATTCTCTAACTCCTTAGAGTATGACTCCTTCTTGATTTAGACATCACTATGCCTTAATCATGAGCTCACTATCATAATCACTCATAAGGATCTCAAACATTTGGTCCAAGTATTTCATTCATTGATCTCATCAAGAATTAACACTTTACCAAATTTGTACTTCATCTATGATAATCTTGAACACTTCAAGATATTCATATTGGTATTTCTCTAAACACCATTTGAAGTATTAGCATTCACTCCAATAGGTATGCAAATATACCACATGTATTATACCTAATAGGATAATCATTCTCCCACTACCATTAGTGAAGATTGATTAATCATGTCCAAGATATTCATGTCTCTTACTGGTTCTCTAACCAAAAGAGTCTAGATTTATCCATCATATGGAAACTAGAAATGAATTTCTCATGATTGATGCTAATTTGATTGTTTGAGTTATCAAATAACTTTAGGTATCATTTTGTCTTATGCATACCAAGTATCACAAGATAAATAAGGCATTGGCACAAAGATCATATCTTTAAGAGATTGAAACATCAACTTTATTAATTGCCATCATTGTCATACAATATGCAAAAAATAAAGTGTTTCTATCTATTGGCAAATATGAAATAGCAGTTCATAACTATATTACATTACTTTAAGGATGAAAAATAAACTAAAGTACTCCTATCTATGATGACAACACTTGCCCCACTTATTGAGTGCTTTACACTTTACATCTTGGTATCATATACCTCAAAAGTGTTACAAGTTTATTTCATGATACCTTTATGTGGAGACGACAGTTGCCTCCTTCTTCTTTTGTTCTTCTAGATAGAGAGGACAATTCCTTTTCCAATGTCCTGGCTTTTGATAATGGTGGCAATTTCCTTTCTTGGTCACGCCTCCTTTGGCCTTGAGAGCTGAAGATGACTTGGACTCCTGGCTAGCATCAAAACCTTTCATAGCTTTGCCCTTGCCCTTGCGCTTGGACTTGCCTTTCTTGCCCATGATCACCATCACAGACTTAGGCTTGTCCTTCTTCATTCGTGTCTCGACTGTCCTCAACATGCCCAACAACTCTGACAGTAGCCTATCAAAGTTGTTCATGTTGTAGTTCATCAAAAACTGAGTGTAAGATTCTAGCAACGATTGTAGTATCACGTCAGTAGCCAACTCTTGGCTCAGTGGAAATCCCAGTCTAGTCAGGTTCTCCACATACCCAAGCATCTTGTGTGTGTGAGGACCAACTGTATCTCCTTCTGTCATGACGCACTTGAACACTGCCCTTGAGACATCATATCTCTCTTGCCGTGCTTGATCTTCATACATGTTCCTGAGATGCTGAACCATCTCAATGACACCCGTGTTCTCATGTTGTCTCTGCAACTCGTGGTTCATAGAGCACAACATCAAGCACTTTGCATCAATGGCATCATCAGAATGCTTCTTGTAAGCATCCCTTTCTGCCTTTGGTGCATTGGGAGTAGGTTCCTTTGGAATTGGAGTATGCAGGACATAAAGCTTTTGCTCTTGAGTGAGAACAATTCTCAATGTCCTATACCAGTCGTGGAAGTTTGTCCCATTCAGCTTGTCCATTTCAAGGACCGATTGCAAAGAAAAGTGATTGGTGTTTGTTGCCATTTGTACTACAAAAGGAAAATATGCAATTTTAGTCCAAAACTCATTTTTGACTTATTTGATTGATTTGAAAATTTTGACGATATAATTAGGCCTTTAATTAATTATCGCTCCCAATATTTTACTTCAAATTGATAGCCCTCACCATCAACTCGGAAGATTGCAGCGTACAACCTTCTAGTGGGCAAGATCCTAAAATCCTCTAAGTCATGGACCAGCTAGGACTGTCAACCACAACTTAGATCTCTCAGGTAGGCAACTCTTGCCAATTGCATCATATGCAACTCTTGATAATATGTCATATACAACTCCTTGCCATGAGCATATCCATGCCTCAAGGTGCTAGATCCTATCTAGGTCACCTTGTTAAGTCCGACCCAAAGACAACACGATGAATATGCACCCTGCTAGGGCAGACCCACACATTCATCCTTCACGCTTCCATGAGATAGACGGTGCACCACGCTAGGGCATGCCCACACTTGGTCGATCAAGCTTTTCACGTGTGTCGCATTTGGAAGACATCTAAAACTTAATATTTAACGAGGGATTTGGTTTTATATACATATACATATCCAATCACCACAATATATAGTATGTATCATATACATGCTATATCCCATAGAAAACATGCAAAATGATAAAAGTGATGATTATGGCCATCCTAATGTGATTCCTCGAGCCAAGAGGAATCACGGCCATCTAGGTCTACATCACATGCAACCTGTACAAGATGAACTCTATGCAATGCCTTTCTTGGTTGATCAATTCATCACATGAACGATCGGCTCGCCATCAGACTGGTCGGCTAGGTGCCACCAGCCGATCGGTTGGCTCCTCCAACCGATCGATTTGCCTGGTCGTTGTGCATCTCCTTCTGGCTGCCACCCGCTCGTCTCACTTCTCAAACCGGGCATCAACCGATCGGTTCACTCCTTGAATCGATCGTCTAGAACGTCAACTGATCGGTTCACTCCTTGAACCGATCGTCTCAGCTGTCGTCTGGATGTCCGCCATTCTTCGACATAATAGGAAATAAAAAATCTATCTTATATTACATTATAAAAAGAGAAACCCTGAGTTACATTCGGGGGGAGCAAAGGTAGGAAAGAAATCTCGAATTATTTTGAGTTACATCAGGAATAGGAGAAGGGATCGGTACGCAGACCCAGATGCAAACAACCACATACAACCATACACAGATAGCGTTTATTGGCCATAATCATTCTATACATCCACCACAAAACTCGTTTAAGGGAGACGCTTATCGAGTGCATTAATATTACATATCATATATGTAGTTTGGGATTTGTGGATTTAGGATTGGACATGCATAAAGACAATTTTATTCGCATCTTATGCAATAAATAAAGGCGACAAACCAAAATAGATCATATCGATAATCCTAAAGTATAGAGCAGTTGACGTGGCTCTGATACCACTGTTGGGTTTTAGGGGAGGCAGAGAAGGCAGCAAAAATAAAAAATTTCTCCTCCCCAAACCCAGAACAAGGAAACGTGTCAACGTCTACACAAAAGGAAAGGAAGGTTTGTGGAATCATACCTTATCCCGAGGCTTGCTCGGCGACAATACCTCGTTCCTTGCGCGGTCTTCACCTCCGGTCTTGGATGGTGTCTGTGCAGCTCCTGGTCGCACCGGGACTGACGACTCCTGGTCTCACCAGGAGTGTCGGGATTGAAAACTATCCTCTGAGCGGTAGAAATCTACCACCTCTAAAGTAGTCCACACGGACCACCTGGAACTCCAATCTCCATGTCCCACAAGGAATTGGAAGGAGTCGCACCCTCCTATCGGCGTACTAATCCCAAACACACTCTCCTGCTACCAGTCACTTTATGTAGTTGTCTTTCCCTTTTTGTGCCTCCCTTATCAGGTAGCACTTGGTCGGGCTCTCTCGATTACCAAAACCAGAGAGAACGACAACTTTATAGAGCAACTGGTTGCACTGAGTTGTTCTTAGAGAAACCCCCAATACCCCTATATATAGGAGGGTCATGGGATAGGGTTCTCTATCTCGGACAATGCGGGATTAAAGCAGGAGTAGAAGGGTTCGAGATTTTCCACCAAAATAACCAACTGCGTGACCTGAACCAATCGTTTCACAACTAAGCCGGTTGGGGACTTGAGCCGGTCGGTTGACACCGCAACCAATCAGTTGGGACCCATGAAATGATCGGTTCACTTCTGAGCCGATCGGTTCGTGGTCCTGATCAGTTCCCGATTGACTTTCCTTCCTTTGTTTCGAATCGGTATCAAATACTAATCCTTGTTCCAATCAAATTGGGCAAGTGAAACAAAAAGAAATTTCTCACCAATCTTACTTTTCCAACTTGCTCGGTTGGACCAGTTGAGCCGATCAGTTCAACACTTGAACCAGTCATTTCACCCTGTCCATGAGCCGATCGACTCATCACCTGAGCCGATCGCTTCACCAAGCTCAGTCGATTGGTTCATCACATGAGCCGATCAGTTGGGAGTGCAGATTGTGCATAAATAGTCAATTGCAGTTTCAATCAATCCGATACTCTAATCAATCTGTCCAACACCTTGAACACTATGATTTTGAGCTATCAATTAATTGAGTGTTTAATTGAACTACTAAACTCCTTTAGTAATCAATCTAAACATAGTTTGTGGACAAAACTCCTCTTCCAGGTTAAATCCTATGTGTGTGACCCTGTAGGTCCTTTTCACATTGGCAGTGAAAGTCCATAACACTTATGAATTTACAAGCAATGAGCGGTGCCTAGTCATACATCAGTGCAACCCAAGTGAAATAGAAAGTTGGAGAACAACTTTCAATCCTACAATCTGTGTATGGTGTTACAGTGAATGTATAATTCCTTTGTCACTGATATTGCGAATGAACTCGAGGCATGGAACAGTCATCCTTTCAACGTTCATTCACTTTCTTGATCTCAGAGTAGATTGGAAGAGATATGTTATGACGTCAGTATCACATACTGATTCACACATGTGTGCATGCCTTTCTCAATGCTACTCATCAAGTGGCCATGGATATCATACTCCCTCAGGAGGGACAAATTCCATATCTATCAATCACCCCTCAAAAGCCCCATGTGTCAAAGCCACCCAATCATCACCTCAATAAAAACTCATGTTTCACGACTGCGTTTGATGATGTCAAAGTGTACCCAATGACATGTGTTGAGTGTAGTGATTTCAGGTCAAAGAATCACATTCACCACCATCACTGTGAGTACTGACTATGACTACCATGTCATGGTTCCATGTGTCAAACTCACGGTGGGTCTGTCTGGTACACTTGTTCTCTAACAAGTACCTATGTGTTTGGTTTGATATCTCTATACCATGACTAATGAGATTCTGTCATCAACCAACACCACAATCTAGTCTTGTGTGTCATTTCTATCTATCTACCTTCCACAATGACATCTGACTAGGGACATAACAAGAATGTACAAACTCTTAGCATCTGTATGATCTCATCGTTCAGGTCCTTAACCTGAAAGCATACGACATTGAGTACTATCATTCTCTAGACATTCAATCTGTTCCATCACTATCTCATATGACTGAACCAGAAAGAATTGGAAGCTTTCCTTTGATGTTTATCAAATCAATCTTAATGTATCCCATCAATCATCCCATGATTGGCTCTCAGGGCATACATACCAACACATCCCTCACTAGAGGATCCTCTGGGGCCTTGCTCTTCTTATGATCATTGTGGGGTTGGTCCCTATTGTTGTATTCAGGGTGGTGACATTATCCATTGTGGGATTTATTCTTCTAAGCCCTCCCTGGGTGATCCTCGAGCTCAAGTGCCGCATCAAGAGAATTCTGCATGGTCTTGTGGCCTCTCCCAAAAAGTGAGTAGCTGAGATCATCCTTTAGAGCTAGAATGAACTTCTTAGTTCACTTCAGCTTAGTCATCCCAGTTTCATACTTTTGAAGGATGCAAAACTTCATGGTGTACTGGGTAACAATCATGTCACAACACTATCACAGATCGAGGAACTCTAACTCCTTGTAATCCATCATTTTTTCTGACACATAGTGGCTCTTGAAAGCCTCTAAAAATCCTCCCATGTGAGGAACTCTTCATTTGGGTCTCTAGTGTCACATAATTTCTCCCACCAAACACTAGATGGTCCTATAAGCCTGTGAGTCTCAAACCTGATGCGGTACTCTTCAGAACAGTCCAAGTCATGGAAGCAATGATCTAGGTTGCAGATTCAGGCCTCAGCCTTACCCACAATGTCCAACTCTTCTTCTCCCACAAACATATAAGGTATCACCTTGAGGAAGCCTATTAAGGTGACTTCATTCATCCTCTAATGATGGCCTCCCATTGCATTGATAAAGCTCTTACCAACATATTGTATGAGAGGGGAGGGTCTGCTCTGTGAAAGTTCTCCTCTTATTCAAATTCTTGCTCACTCTCTCCACCAGAATGAGGGGGTGACTTGTCAAGATCAGGGCGACGCTTAGGGGCCATCTGGAATAGGAAAGGAGACTTTGGTAAGCATGTGGAGTGACACATAATATCCTACTATGGTAGCCATTCTAGGATTGATCTGATACCACTTTTGTCACGACCTCCCTTCTAATAATAACTCCACCATAGCGGAAGCATTGCACATATTGGAGATCATGACAAATCATGAAATGATATCATTGACTAAGAAAAATCCATATAATAAAAGAGATATCCATCAGAGTACCTTATTACATACCATAAACAAAAGACTCTAATCCAACATAAAAGAGTTCAAAGAATGAAATTCCAACATAACCTAACTAAAAGGAAAGACAACTATCTAGAATGGCACCCCACCAAGTAGGATCCACCAACTATCCATGATCTTGAGCTGACGTCCTTGAGGTATACTTCTTCTCCTTCTCCTCGCCTACAGATATCTTGTCCCTAGCCCATGCAAGGCAACATAAAACTATGTGAGTGGCACTGAGCAGTTATATAAGGAGAATATCTTATAATTAAAATAATATGAGGAATAAATTGGAACATAATTACATAACATAATTAACATGATTACATGAGATCATGATTAACTTAACATGATTTCATAATAAGATGAATTTTTATTTGAGTTGACATAGTCACCCTCGTGATTTGCACCCATAGTGCTCATAAGGCCATTTAAGGCCCACATAAGGTCGGTCAAGGCTGACATAATGCTCCCACAGAGCTCATAAGGCAATTTAAGGCTCACATAAGGCTGGTCAAGGCTGACATATTGCTCCCACAGAACTCATAAGGCCAATTAAGGCTCACTTAAGGCCAATTAAGGCTCACATAACATGATGGAGAGGACTATATCAACATAACATGATTTATTATACTTGAACATAGTTATCATGATTTCTTGATCAATTAGCATGGAAGTGATTCATAGTGTTCCAAATGAAAGCATATTCATAAAATTAGTAAAACATATAAATTCGTAGAATTTGCATGGTTTTCATAAGCATAAATTTAATAATAGCATAGTTGCACTTTATTGAGTAATCATAACCAAATAAATGAATAATGTAATCCATAACACTAGAATTATACTCAGTGTGCATGATCCACTCACCTAGGCCTGTACACTTGTATTACTAATGTCTTGATTCCTGGGCAAACCCTAATTGTCATGTAGGTAGCATGATTATGAATTAATTACACTTTATTAACATTAGTGTATGATGCCTTGCTTACTATAGAGACTAGATTAATATTTGAGGGTCTGATATTAGGTTAGGGATGTAGCTTATCTCATAAGCTATCCAACAAGGATTTATATTAAGTTTTTTGACAATTGGTCCAAAAGATATCAAATTTCTAGTCCTAACCAATCAGGAATGTGAGAATAATCGATCAAAGCTATTTCAGTAAACCTAGGAATTGATTTAAAATAGGTTATCAATTTACTATTTTTCCCTAGCATTATCAATATGAGATAGGAGGTGTGACATGGAATATGAGTAAAATAACTCCTTATCATACCCCCGACTATATTGATATATATAAATTTCTAAATACCCATAATACCCCTGGACCTATGATACACCAATTGAAATCGTGGGGATACCAAAGTAAATTAAACACCAAGATTATTCCTGGTTTAAGCCATGGTGACGATCCTTGCTACCAAATCTTTGATCTCCAAAATGAAAGGGAAACATAATTATTGGGAAGGGTTGTGAGAAATTGGGATGCAACCTGTAGTGTAAATCAAAGCTGATACAACACCATCAGAGCAAACCGTGGGCTGGAGATCCCCCTGTTATGTCTGCCATGGCCGAGATAGGGCAAGAAGCTAAAAACTTGAATACGGCATTATAGTGGTGACTCGAGTGATAAAACCATCGTGCAATCTTCATAGTATCCTACTGAGGCTGGCGAATTGGTTTCTGTAGACCAAGCATGGCTGAGAAGCCTGGCCGACAGTGAGTTCCACGGGCTTGAAACTGGGTTTGTGGGTACACCACTATGGTGGATCGGATAGCTTAAGGAGGTAAACAATCTGCAGACCTAGGTGCGGGGATGGTTACCAAAAGAAGAATTGAATTGAAGTGATCGGGGGTTCGTGCTCGGGCTCGCCATTTTCAGGAACGAAGACCTGCTAGGCAGAGGCTCCTCAGCTGGATTCAATTAAAATTGGAGGCAGAGGGAGGATCCTGAGAGGTCATCCTTGATTTCTAGGTTTCTAGCTCTCAATCTGATGGACCTTCGTTGCTTGGGGATGGTGGCGCCGTCGATTGGATAGGAAGGTGTTTTTGGGCATTTTCTCTGTGAGGGGATCTTGGGTTCGAGTGGGGGCTTAAAAGACTCATAGTGACCTCCCTATTCTATAGTCATTGAGATAATGGGAAACCATTGAGGAGGGAGAGAGATATCAAAGGGCAAGGGATTGGTTTTCTGTTCCCCTCTCTCACAAAAATACTGTAGGAGGTAGGGGATGAAGGCCCTGCTCTCAGATCCCCATTCGACGGCTCACAAATATCCCATCTCTCTTAAGTTGTGTGTGATGTGCATTTATCCAGTACTTTGGAAACTCCCAGAATAATGGTATGTATTATCAAGTTGATTAATCAAAGAAATTACATTATCTATATTTTCTTCCTAATATCTTTGGGGCATCTAGCATTATTCCAAACCAACCAAAATAGGTAGGAAAGATAATTTGACCATGAGGATTTCAAATATCCAATTAGATTTTTGGTGTGAGTTCGGGAAACATGTGTTTTGCATTATTAGCTACTTAAGGTCATTATCACATTAATAATCACTGAAAAGGAATTGTATTACCAAAATCTGAGGGAAGCTCTATTATTCTATTATCTACTCTTGTACCAATTAGTGGGATACATTATACATGTATGTGGGTCCAAACTATCATTCAACCCCAACTAGTCACCATTACATAATTAGGGTTAGGTTTTTGTGCATCATTAATGACATTGATGTGAATAAGTATTGATGTAAATGATTCAATTCAAGGTCCACCTTATATGTTTGGCTCATTTTGGAATATGAATTAAGCATGGTCTCAACTTAAGTCATAATATGAAAGATGAATTCTTCCAACTTAGGATTTCATTTATACTAAAGGTAAGAAATTTTGGGACTAAATTTTGAGGGTCGTTACAACCTACCCACCTTATAGAAATTTTGTCCTCAAAATTTTCATGTCATATTAAGATACCCACCTTACAGTTTCACATATATGTAAACTAACTTGTTGTCCCATTGTAACATTTCATAAGCAGACACTAACCATAATCATGATATGGTATTCACATAGATAACCTTTGCATTATATCTGACATGACTAGAAAAACTAATGAGTGCATGAGTCACTAATGTAATTTGAAAACTAAACCTTACCTTCATCATCTACCATCATGAAAATCCTAGCTTTTCTTTTCTCTAGGGACCTGGGTCAGGGTTTTGATCTCCACCCTTCTTTGCAGCTAACCTAGGGCATTTGTCCTTGAAGTGCCCTTTTCCTCCACAGTAGATGCAAACACCTAAGCCCAGTCTGCACGGTCCTGCATGGAATTTGCCACAGGGCATGCGTGGAGGATCCTCTAGGGCCTTGCACTTCTTGTGATCATTGTGTTGTTGGTCTTGATTATTGTAGTCGTGGTGGTGGCATTGTCCATTGTGGGAGTTCTTCTTCCAAGACCTCCCTGGGTGATCCTGGAGCTCAAGTACTGCATCAAGAACATCTTACATGGTCGTGTGGCCTCACCCAGAAAGCGAGTAGCTAAGATCATCCTCTAGACCTTGAATGAACTTCTTGGCTCACTTCAACTCAGTCATCTAAGTTTTGTACTTCTGGAGGATGTGAAACTTCATGGTGTACTGGGTAATAGTCATGTCACCATGCTGTCCTAGATGGAGGAACTCTGACTCCTTATCCATCATCGCTTCTGACACATAGTGTCTCTTAAAAGCCTCTAGGAACTCCTCCCATGTGAGGAACTCTTCATTTGGGTCTCTAGTGTCACAGAAGTTCTCCCACCAAACACAAGCTGGTCCTCTAAGCATGTGAGTCCCAAACTAACGTAGGACTCTTCATAGCAGTCCAAGTCATGGAAGCAATGCTCTAGGTTGCAGATCCAAGCCTCAGCCGTACCCACAACGTCTAGCTCTTCTTCTCCCAAAAACATCTCAGGTTTCACATTGAGGAAGTCTATTAAGGTGACTTCATTCCTCCTCGGATGATGGCCTCCCATTACATTAGATAAAGCTTTGACCAACATATTGTATGATAGGTGAGGGTCTGCTCCGTGAAAGTTATCATCTTATTCGAAGTCAAGCTCACTCTCCACTAGAATGAGGGGATGACTTGTCAAGCTCAGGGTGACACTTAGAAGTCATCTGGTATAGGAAAGGAGACTTGGATAAGCATGTGGAGTGACACATAAGATCCCACTACAGTAGCCATTCTAGGATTACTCTGATACCACTTTTGTCATAACCTCCCTTCTAATAATAACACCACCATAGAGGAAGCATTTCACATATTGGAGATCATGACAAATCATGAAATGATATCATTGACCAAGAAAAATCTATAGAATAAAAGAGATATCCACCAAAGTGCCTTATTATATACCACAAACAAAAGACTCTAAGTCGAACATAAAAGAGTTCAAAGAATGAAACTCCAATATAACATAACTAAAAGGAAAGACAACTATCTAGAATGGCATCCCACCAAGTAGGATCCATGAACTATCCTTGAGCTTGAGCTGACGTCCTTGAGGTCTACTTCTTCTCCTTCTCCTCATCTATAGACATCTCGTCCCCAGCCAATGCAAGTCAACGTAAAACTATGTGAGTGGTAGTGAGTAGTTATATAAGAAGAATAGCTTATAATTGAAACAACATGAGGATTAACTTGGAACATAATTACTTAACATAATTAACATGATTACTTGAAATCATGATTAGCTTAACATGATTTCATAATAAGATGGATTTTTACTTGATTTGATGTAGTCGACCTCCTTATTTGCGCCCATAGTGCTCATAAGGCCATTTAAGGCTCACATAAGGCTAGTCAAGGCTCACATAATGCTCCCACACAGCTCATAAGACCATTTAAGGCTCACATAAGGCTGATCAAGGCTCACATAATGCTCCCACAGAGCTCATAAGGCCAATTAAGGCTCACATAACATGATGGAGAGGACTATATCAACATAACATGATTTATTATTCTTGAGCATAGTTAACATGATTTCTTGATCAATTTGCATGGCAGTGATTCATAGTGTTCCAAATGAAAGCACATTCATCAAATCAGTAGAAAATGTAAATTCATAGCATTTGCGTGGTTTTCATAAGCATAAATTGAATAATAGCATAGTTGCACTTTATTGAGTAATCATAACCAAATAATTGAATAATGTAATACATAACCCAAGAATTATACTTAGTATGAATGATCCACTCACCTGGGCCTGTACACTTGTATTAGTGATGTCCTGATTCCTGGGCCGACCCTAATTATCCTGCATGGAGCATGATTATGAATTAATTACACTTCATTAACATTAGTGTATGATTCCTTGCTTACTATGGAAACTAGATTAAGATTTGGGGTCTAATATTAGGTTAGGGATGTAGCTTATCTCATAAGCTTTCCAATGAGTATTTATAGTTACTTTTTGACAACTGGTGCAACAAATATCAAATTTCTAGTCCTGACCAATTAGGAATGTGATAAAAATCAATCAAAGCTATTTTAGTAAACCTAGGAGTCGATTTAAAAAAGATATCAAGTTACTATTTTGCCATCGCATTATCAATCTGAGACACAAGGCATGACATGGCATATGAGTAAAATTCTCCTTAGCATACCTACGACTATATTGATATGTACAAATTTCTAAATACCTGTAATAACCCTGGATCTGTGATACATCAATTGAAATTGTGGGGATACTAAACTAAATTAAACACCAAGCTTCTTTCTGGTTTAAGCCATGGCACCGATCCTTGCTAAGCTTTTATCTCCAAAATAAAAGGGAAATAGAAATAATGGGAAGGGTTGTGAGCATCTGGAATGCAACCTACAGTGTAAACTAAAGCCGATACAACACCACCAGAGCAAACCATGGGCTGGAGATCCCCCTATTATGTCTGTAATGGTTCAAATAGGGCAAGAAGCTCAAAACTTGAAAATGACATTATTGTGGTGACTCGAGTGATAAAACCATAGTGCAATCTTTGTAGTATCCTACTAAGGTTGGCGAATTGGTTTCCATAGCTAGGCATGGCTGAAAAGCCTGGCCGACAGTGAGCTTTACAGGCTTGAAACAAGGTTTGTGGGTACGCCACTATGGTGGATTGGATGGCTTAAGGAGGTAAGAAATCTACAGACCAGGGTGTAGTGATGGTTACCTGAAGAAGAATTGAATCGGAGTGGTCAGAGGTTTGCGTAGGCTCACCGTCATCGGGAATGAAGGCCTGCTGGGTGAAGGCTCCTCAACTGGATTCAATCAAAATTGGAGGTGGAGGGAGGTTCCTCAATGGTCGGCCTTCCTTTCTCGGTTGCTAGCTCTCAGTCCTATGGAGCTTCATGGCCTGGGGATGGTGGCACCGTCGACTGGAGAGGAAGGTGATTCCGGGTATTTTTGCTATGAGGGGAGCTATGGTTCGAGTGAGGGATTAAGAGACTCATAGTGACCTCCCTATTCTATTGTCGTTGAGATAATGGGAAACTATTGAGGAGGGAGAGAGATATCGACGGGAAAGGGATCAAGGTTATGTTCCCCTATTTCGTGTGGATACTGTAGGCGGTAGGGGATGAAGGCCCTGCCCTCTGATCCCCATCTGATGGCTCACAAAGAGACTAGCTCTCTTAAGCTACGTGTGACGCACATTTATCCAGTACTTTGGAAAATCCTAGAATAATTGTATGTATTATCAAGTTAATTAATCAAAGAAATGTCATTATCTCCTATTTCTTCCTAATATAATTTTGTGCATCTAAGATTATCCAAAACCAACCAAAATATGTAGACAAACTAATTCAACCATGATGATTTCAAATATCTAATTATATTTTTGATATGAGTTAGGGGATCACGTGTTTTGCATTATTAGCTACTTAAGGTAATTATCACATTAATAATCATTGAAAAGGAATTGTATTACCAAAATCTGAGGGAAGCTCTATTATTCTATCATCTACTCATGTACCAAGTAGTGGGATACAATTATACATGTACATGGGTCCAAACTATCATTCAACCCCAACTAGTCACCATTGCATAATTAGGGTTAGGTTTTTGTGCATTATTAATGACATTGATGTGAATAAGTATTGATGTAAACGATTAAATTCAAGGTCCAGTTTATATATTTGGCTCATTTTGGAATATGAATTAAACATGGTCTTGACTTAAGTCAACATATGAAAGATGAATTCTTCCAACTTAGGATTTCATCTATTCTAAAGGTAAGAAATTTTGGGACTAAATTGTGAGGGTCGTTACAAGGTGAAACTACCAACTCGCCCGATCAACTAGAGGACTGAGGAGGCCAAATGACAGGAGGATGAACCGATCGACTGGTGTCCCAACTGGCCGATTGGAGGTGTACAAATGCTACTTGGACCTGAGAACTAGATGACTGCTTCAGGAGAGCCCAACCAAGAAACATGGAGGTGATCTAAATGGTTCAAGAGTTGAACCAATCAACCCAGATTGGTTTGAGAATAGATCTTCACCAATAATAGGTTGCATATTGTGTGGACCGTAGGTGGTTGTAATTCATTGTGGCTCTAAGAAATCACATCAGCATGGTTATAACCATCGCTTTTTTGTTTTATTTATTGCATGTTCTCATTTGTAGTTATAACATGTATATGATATGTATGGTATATGTGGTGATTGGATAAAGTACATTTATTTATACAAGAAAACTCCCTCAACTTAAATATTAAGTCTTAGATGCCTTCCATTAGCAATACATGTGAAAAGCTTGATCGACCAATCATACATTTGCACAATGCATGGTGCACTATCTATCTCATGGATGTGTGATTGTAGATATGTAGATTTGCATAAAGTATGGTGTGTATATATCATATTGGCTATTGGGTCAGGCTTGACCGGTGAATTGGAGAACCCAAGCCCTGAGGCATGCAGATGATTATGGCAAGGAGTTGTGTATATCACCTATCCAAGAGTTTCATATGATGAAATTGGCATGATGGCCTACCTAAATAGTCAGGTTGTGGGCGATCGACAAAAGTCGACTCTTGACCTGATGAAATATGGATCTTGGCTCACTATAATATTGTATGTTGCAATATTCTGAATTGATAGCTATTAATTTTAATAAAATAGTTGAAGTGGTAGTTAATTAAAGATCTAATTAATATCATCAATTTATGAAATCAAAAATGTTTTGAAAAATTGTAATATTCCTTTGTAGAATGTAATTTCAAACACAAACACATTTAAATTGTGATCAATAAGTGTAGAAGGACAACACGGGATAAAGTTTCATGATTGGTTAAAGACTTTGAGAAATGTTCTCATCAATGAGCAAAATCTCTATGTCATTGATAGACAATGCCAGAGGAACCCGCTCCAAAAGTGCCTAAGGCTAAATGGATGTGTATTGGAAGCATGCCAATGATGCCATAGACATTTGAATACCTAATGCTCTATTGTATGAACTATGAGTTGCATGAGTAACATGAATACATGGACATTCTCGATCGAAACACATCTTAAGAATCATGTAAAGCAAAGAAGGTACAATGTCTCCAAAATCACTAATTGAGTGCAAACTAACAAAGGGAGGTCCAGTAGAACCCCATGTGCTCAATGTAATTGGACATGTAGAACGACTGGGATTTATCTTAGGTTAAGAGTTGACCATGAATATGATTATTCAAGTGTTGCATATATCATATAGTCAGTTTATCAAATGTTTGGCATGTTGATGCCAAATTAAGGAAGAAGAAGGACAAATCTGTATGGTGATCAGCAGAAGTGAGTCCTAGGGAAAAATCAAGGCTAAAAGTTTTCTGAGGCTAAGATGAAGCCCAAGTATTCTATGCTCAATATATGGATAAGGGTAAGTGTAAAAGGAATCTTTCTTTTTCACTTAAAAGTATAAAGTAAACAAAATGCCACCATTGTCACTTGTTTGGACATTGGAAAGGAATTATCATCCTTGTAGAGGATATTAGGAAGAAGATAGAGACAGAGATCTCTACTTCAGCCCCTGAGAAGAAGTAAACTAGAACTATATGAAGCAAGGGTTGCTGTCACTATAGTTAAAGGTTGTCATTCCTGGGCACAAAATAGAATTCGTGAATTTCTATTGTGTACTTGCCAAACATCATATTTTTTATGATAAGAACATTATGATCTTTTATGGCAATGCCCTATGTCTCATAAAATATACCTGATAGTTGTAAAGACAAATGTGTATAACACATTTATTGAATGACTTGATAACTCAAACATCGAATACCTATACCACTGTCATATAGAGCACATAAATGAGAAATACATTTATAGAATCCATATGATGGTCATCTAGACTCTTTTCGTTATTGAACCAATAGAGTCATGCATGTCTTATTTTTGGTACAAAATGACAAAATCATCTTCACTAGATGTAGTGGGAGATCGACTATTATAGTAGGACTAGTACAAACTGATGTACATATACCTATTTGGATAAATGCTAAAGGTATTTACAAGTACCTCATTATATTATTGATATGATTAGTAGATATTGAAGTTTGTATTTAATGAAATACAAGTTTGGATCTCTTGAAGTGTTCAAGGAGATCATAAATGAAGTACGTATATACATAAATTGGTAAAAGTATTAAGATACCTCAATATGATTGATGTTGAAATACACAAACCAAGAGTTTGAGGACCTTCTGGGAGATCATGAAAGTATATCATAATGAACTCCATCAGAAACATATTGATGTGTTAGAAAGAAGGTATCACATCCTGTTATGTCATGGTGAGACTATCAATAAAATCTAGCCATTCTTACAATTTCTTTTAGGCACATGCTTAAACACTAAACAATGTATCGTCTAAAATGGTTCAAAAGACACCATATGAGATATGGCATGGGAAGTGTCTCGATGAGTCTTTTGTAGTGATTGTGATTGAAAGATTGTACAAGAAAATAGTTTCTTAAAGGGATTTATCCACAAACTACATGAATGTTATCTTGTTGAATACTACTTATATTCCAGTACGACAACAAAGTGTTTGTTGGCTGAATTCCTAAAGGGAACTTAGTTCTAAAGGAATAAGTGGGAGTAAAAGTAGAACTCAAAATTTTTGAGACAAATAAGAAAACTTTGATCCTAAGGAGGTAGAACAAGGAACAAGGAGAATCATAATTTATTGCGGAATCTAAAGTTCCTTATGTAAACACAAAACTCATATTTTAGTAGAACGCCTTGAGTTTGAAAGATTATGATATCCTATAACTCAAGAAATGGGTAAGTTGACCATAGCGATGAGTCAACTACCTACCTAGAAACTATTGAGGAACCAGATTCTAAAAATGGCTTGAGTCCATGAGATCAATGATGAACTCCATGTAACCAACAAGGTATGACCTTGGTAGATCCACCTGAAGGGGTAAAACCCATAGGGTGAATTTGGGACTTTGTAAGAAGACTAACATGGAAGTGCAGATTGGTTGCAAAGAGCTTCAAACAAGTTCATGTTATTAAACATGATGAAGCCTGTCACCGGTTATCATGGTTAAATCCATCTGGATCATGCTTGTTATTGCAGCTTCTTATGACTATGAGATTCGGCCTATGGATGTTAAAACTACATTCCTTAATCAGAATAATTAAGAGGATGTGTACATGACACAACCTAAAGGTTTTATAAATCCATTAATGCAAATAAAGTCTATAAGATGCAAAGGTCAATCTAAGGATTGAAGCAAGCATCTTAGAGTTGGAATGTTTGATTTGACAAGACGGTCAAAGGGTTTGACTTGAGTCAAAATGAAAATGGAATCAGTCATTACAAAAGATTTAGTGGGAGTATATTGATATTCCATATAATGATCCAGAATAACATCCTTATCCTATAAATGTAAAAGCCTATCAAGGAAAATATTGTCTACATGAAGGGTTTAGGTGAAGCATCCTATGTGATAGAGATAGAGGTCTATAAAGATAGATCTGGAAAGCTTCTTGACCTAAGTAAAAGTATATATGTTGGTACGATGTTGAAGGGTTTAGCATGTAAGACTCAATGAGAGAAAACGTGACCATGTTCCACGGAGTTAGTCTCTTAGGAGCCTAGTGCCCCAATTCTTATGAAGAATAGAAACACATGGATAGATGTCATATGCATTTGCAATTGGATCTATCTTGAATGCAATGTAATGCACTTATCCCATTATCTCATATGTATTGGACATGATGAGAAGATATCCAATGATCTTATATGTATTGGACATGATGGGAGGATATCCAATCATCTCATATGTATATGATATAATGAGAATACACATATATACCTACCTAGAAATCTTGTATGTATTGGACATGATGAGAGGGTATATGTCAAATACCAGTTAGAATCACTAAACTACCATATAGAACATCCTTAAGTGCTTGTGAAGCACTAATAGGATCAGTTCCTTGGTGGTGGTAATAAGGAAGAGTTGGATGTAAAGGGTTACACCCATGCAAGATTTCAAACTAAAAAAAAATCACAATCTAAATTTATGTTTGACACTAAATAAGAACTGTAAGATAGAAAGGGTTTTGAGCTAATGATAGTTGTTTAATCTACAAAATAAGTCGAGTATCTCTATGTTATGAAAACAATAGAGGATATTGTATGGATAAAGAAGTTTGTATGGGTGAACTTATATGAAGTTCTAAACCATTGATGACACAATAGAAATATTGATGATAACAATGGAGCTACTAGTTAGGCTGGGAATTTTGGATAGCATACTATGACACTTCCATCCCATATGAGTAGTCATACAATAAAGAGATGTGAAAATTGCAAAATACTGACTTAAGGCAAATCTTGCTAAATCCTCTATAAAAGCACTTGCGCAACAGAAGCATGATGGTCATGTTAGGTCACTCGAGATGAGATCTGTGGGTAATTGACTCTATGTGCAAGTGGGAGTCTATTGGTATGTATGCCCAGAGAGCCAATCATATGATGATTGGGATATGACATTCGATACTTGATTTGATAGTTATAAAGGCATGCTTCCAATTCATATGTTTCACTCAATTATGAGATAATGAGGATACTGAGTGAATGTATAGAGAGCTATATTACTCAATGATGTATGTTGTCAAGTTACTATCTTTGTGGATGATATCATATGGATGTTAAGAGTATATATACATATTTTCATTATGTCCATGATTGATTGTTATTGTGGAAGGTTGATAGATAACACTAACACATAAGATCATAGTGTGAGTTGGTTGATGACCAAATCTCATTAGTCGTGATATGGCAATATCAAACCAAGCACACCGATACATGTTAGAGAATAGTGTATTAGACAGACCCACTGTGAGATTGACACATGGAAGCCATCTTCACGGAAGTCATAGTCAGTTGTCACAGTGATGGTGGTGGTGGTTGTAGTTCTTAGACCTAAAATCACTTCACTCATCGCATGTCGTTGGTTACACTTTGACATCGTCAAATGGAGTCCTAAAATATGGGTTATTATAACGGTGATGATTGGGTTACTTTGATACATGGGGATAGACTGTGAGTGATAGATATGGGATTTGTCCCTCCTATATGGAGTATGATATCCTAGGCCTCTTGACTAGAGATACGGGGAAAAATATGGCCATACAAATGTGATTCAATATGTTGAGCTCACTTATATCTCATGCAGTCTCTCTGGTTCAAAAAACAAGATTGAATAATAATGATGCTGACTGGTCCATGCCTCTAGTTCAATCTGGATATCAGTGACAAAGGAACTATACAAACTCTATAACACCATACACAAATTGTAGGTTGAAGTTGCTCCCCAACTTTTCATTCACTTGGGTAGCAATGATGTACAACTAGGCACCACTCTTTGCTTGTGAATGTCATAAGCTAGTTATGGACATTCACTGCCACTGTCATATATGACCTATAGGGCCACACACATAGAAACTCATGTAGAAGACATGTTTGATCTTGAATGATAATTAAATTGATTACTAAATTGTTTAGGTATTTCAATTCACACAACGGATCAATGGACCATATTGAAAAAGGATCCATTCAAGTGTTGAGATTTTTATTTGCAGTGTCAGGATGATTGTAATGTACATTGCTTGGAATTCTACCTGACCTGGGCGACAAGTTGCCTGTCTCAATTGTGCTAAATGATTGTCTATCTTGGTGCGAGACACCCATATCAGTTGTACCAAACGACTGTTTGGTTTGGTACGAGATGACCGTCTAAGTTCTACCAAACACCCATTTTGGGGGTACATCAAGTTGAGTACTGATTGGAATTGAATTGCAACATTTGTGCATAACTAAGTGAAACAACCGTATCGCGTGTGAGATAGTCATCTTGCTCGGTGAAACGATTGTTTCATCACACTCAGGTTGCGAAACTTCTAGAAAAGATGTGAAAATTCAAGATCTTTTTATCCTTTACACTCACACTTTAGTTCTGCATTGTCTAAGGACCGGGAACCCCCCTCCTGTATATATATATAGGGGTACATGGGGCTTCCCAGAGCATAACTACTACACAGACAATTGATAATCAGTTGCTCTGACAAGTGTTGTCCTCTCTGGTTGTGGTAACCACAAGAGCCCAAGCAAGTCCTACCCGACTAGGGAGGGATAGACATGAGAGAGAAATAACTGAGGATCATTGTTTTGGGAGAGTATGTTGGTGACTAGTACACCAACGGGAGGGACAAGTCATTCCTATCCATTCCTACAGGACAATAGGAGTTCTAGTTAGTTTGTGTGGAATACTATACAGGTAGGAGTTTGTTGACTACTGCTAGAAGGGCAATGTCAACTCACACTCTGTGGCAAGACTTAAGGAGCCGCTACAGCAGTTGTTCGAGTCTGATTTCCATGGAGGAGCATTCAGACAAGTTTGAGTGTGACTAGGAGCTATACAACCACCATCTAAGATAGAGTGCACTGTGCACATCTACATCAATGAGGATTGTTGTTGAACTTGCTCTAGGACTAGGTATATCTTCATGAAACCATCCTTCCCACTATGTAGTTATTGATGCGATCTGTTGGTTAATGGGAAATATGTTAGTAAAAAATTTGTTTTACTTCTTATCTGATGTCGTATTTTCCTACACTATAGCACTTATATGTCTAGGATGCTCTAGGTTACTAAAAACAACTGTCAATTCATCCCTTGTACCCTCAGGGATGAACGAACCTTGCTTCCTCTACTCATGAATCTCTTGCTAATCATCATCAATAGAAATTGGTAAGTAAACATAACGATCATCAACATCAATTGCTCTGAGAGTTGCATTTTACCATATTTGCAGCCACCTCAACAGTTGCGAGGTTGGTATATCTCCTTTTTTATTTTGACTCCCAGGTATCCACATATCATGGTGATGCAGAAGTGTGGGAGTAGTAGAGGACTCAGCAGTCTCAACAATAGGAGCAATAGGTTGCTAAACAGAAGACGTTTGTAGTTTTTGGTGAAGGGCTGCATAGCCACCTGGACCCATCATGTGGTCATGCACATTCAATGCACGCCTTGCTCTTTAAGCATCGTTGATATCCTTGTTAGTAAGAACGTTGAATTGGTTAGTAACAACCAAGGTCAATCGTGAATAGGTGAATTGGGAGTGATGCTTAATACCTTGAATTCATTAGTGTTTCTCTTGGCAAAAAATGCCTCCCACTTAGTCAGGTCCAGGTAGTTCTATTGCTCAATGGTTGACTTCTTCCTCTTATCAGCCTCACATATGTATTGTCAGTTGAGAGTTGTCATATAGTCCCTTAGGACCCTCCCACAACATTTCATCACCTTTTTACAATCTAGGATTTCATCCAGTTTAAATATACTCTACAAAATTTCATATATTTAATAGAGTATTCTAAAAAATATAATTGTAAATAGCTTTAAAAATAGAATTGCAAATGATAATATCTAACACATATTTCTATCCATACTAAGCTTTTCTTCCCTTTAGAAACTATATGCCAAGATTCTGCATTTACACTACAATAGCTACGAGTAAGAACCCCAAGATATGAAACAAATGAGTTGTGGTCCATTCCAACTGGATTTCCTACATGATCAAAATCCACAACCAAATTTTGGTCCATTACCCCTTTGTTGTAGTAACTTGTTCATCATAGTGATGCCCCTGATTTTTTCAAATTTTTATGTTTCTCATCAAGTGGTACAAGGTTTTTAGGGTGTACATCCTCAACCTAAAAATTGACAAAAAAAACACATATATGATATAACTTATAAATGGACATATATAGAGCCAGATATAGGATATATTGTAAAGCTTACATTGTGAGGTAGCACCTCACCCTCACGACAATCATCATCACGATCATAATACTCATGGCTAGCCATCTAAAAGTGTCATATAAAAACAATCAAACATTTAACATTTAACATTACTAGGAATTAATATAACATTAGAAAGTTGGCATTGATCTAACATTAAAAAACATTTAAAAAATAAAAACATGACTCTAATATTGACATCTTTCATTGATTAGCATTCCATCAGTGTGATGTCCATGCACATATAAGTCATCTTTAGCTTCAATATTTGGTGTTGGAAATCCAATTGAGAATGGACTTGAATCATCATACTTACCATAGTAGTCTTCTTCATTTATAGGATGTTCAATGAACTGTCTTTTACCAAGAAGAACAATTGACTATTCTTCATTTGCAGAATCATCAATGTAAAATATTTGTTTCGCCTATGATGCCAATATGAATGGTTCACCCTTCTCACCAATGTTTTCAAAATTCACTAATGTGAAACCTAATTCGTTCACTATAATTCCTTTGGTGTTATCAATCCAATTACACTTAAAGAGAGGAATTCTAAAATCTACATAGTCAAACTCTCATATGTCTTCAATGACACCGTAATATGATATTTTAGCTTCATGTGGACTCTTATCTTTTGCACTAGAAAAAAAATGAAGATGCTTGAAGGGTGACCCCACTATTTTGGACAACAATCTTATCATCTTGACACTTTGTGTAATATGAGCACCCATTTATGTCAAACCCTTCATAAGACATAACATTCATTTTTGGTTTAAAGGTGAGGCGTTTGATATTTTCTACAATATTATTTGGTGTTTGAGATAGTTGATGTAAGACTTTATCTTCAATGAACTTAATAATTGTCTTGTTATGCTCTCCAGCAAGCCACATTGAATTGGCTCAAGGATATTGTTTCTTGATGAAATTGGTATGTTCCATGATATAAACAATCACTCCATTGATGTTGTGTAAAATATACAAGTGAGCTAGTTCCAACATCTCACGGCTGATTACTTTCACTCATGCTCCTAAAATCCCTTTGTCACAATAATCCTCAATATTCTTTTCATTTACAAGAGCGTCATTACCATTCAAAAAGTCATTGCAAAAATACATAACATCTCTCCACAAAACCTTCAATAATACTCCCTTCAGGCTGATAACAGTTTTGAACATCACCTTTAAAAATTCTAGTCACCTTTCAAAAGGATACATCGAATGCAAGAAAATTGGTCCCAACATTTTCACTTCCCTAATCCAGTAGAAAACAAGATGTAACATGATATTAAAGAATGAAGGAGGAAAATACATCTCAAGATGACACAGGGTAACAACTACTTCTCTTTGCAACTTATCAAGATTCTCAAGATCAATAACTTTACTGCATAGACTATTGAAGAAGAAACAAAGTCTGGTGATCACGAACCTTACATTCTTCAACAGCATAGATTGAATTTCCACGGACAATATTTGTTGCATTAGAGTGTGACAATCATGAGATTTTAAGACCTATCAACTTTAGATTTTTCATTGATTCCAATCTACGGATGTTGGAAGAGTGACCTTGTGGTGCCTTAACATTAACCAAGCACTCGCAAAAAGCTTTCTTATCCTTTCTAGACAACATGTAATAAGAAAGAGGTAAATATGTTCTCCGATCACTACTAACTACTTCTGTTAATTTTTTCCTTATTCCCATTTCATGTAGGTCCATTCTGGATTTTATGCCATTTTAGTATTATGTGGTACATTCAACAGAGTACCAATTACACTATTACAGACATTTTTCTGAACATGCATGACATTGATATAATGCCTAACTACCAAAGAATTTCAATAAGGAAGATCCCAAAATATTGACTTCTTGAATAAAGATTTGTGTTACAACCCCAGTTTTGGGTTCTTTTGGTGAGAAATGTAATTTCTCATATTTTAGAAATTGGAACAAATAATGATGTAATTTTGTTTACAATAGCCTTGATGATTGTATTGTGGGCTTTATTGGCTATTGAGCCCAATAACAAGGAAATTCAATTAATTAAGAAATCGAGAAAAGAAAGATGTGGAAACCTCTAGAAGGCGAAAGAACTTAATCGAAGGATGCATTTCGTGCCTCTTGGGTTCCTTGGGTCCAAAGAGTCTAATGTTGCAAAGAAAAGGCAATAAGAAAAGAAAAGATTAATTAAGTATTTCTTATTAAGAAATAAATTGAAAATAATGATAAAATGTGGAAAATAAGTGGAAAGAGGTGCAATTGAGTTAACCTTGGTGGATTTTCGTATCCCAAGGATTCCTAACATTAAAAGGTATAGCAATGAGGAAAATAGAAGAGAGATAAAGAGAAATCCTCAAAAGAAATATTTCAATAAGAAATAAATGAAATCATGAGAAAATAATTTATAAAAGATAAGTGAGAAAATAATTAATAAAAGATAAGTCGAAGGATAAGGCATATCCCCAAGATGGGATTCCGAGCCATTAGGGTTTCTTGAGATTCGAGGAACTCAGAATAATAGTTTAATGGCAAAGGAAAGAGAAAATATGTGAGAAATACATATATATAAGTGATATCTTGCACCTAAAGAAAAGACACGTTTTCTTTTAGATAATAAGCCCAATTTCGGTACAGTGGTAGATTAAGTCGTTATGGACTTTCCCTCAAATTTTGGTATTAATTGGATAATCGATATGAGAGTTATGATTTTTACAAAATCTCCTAAAGTAGAAAGAGTAAAGGAAATATATATTTAATGTCACATTGTTTTGGGCGCATGACATGGCAGCCGTTGGATCTAATATCCAACGGTGGCTACTTTCTCACCTACCTCTGGTAGGAAAAGGAAAGGAGAATAGTAATTCCCGACTGGTAGATTCAATTTCCTCTCCATATAGTTAATGTGCAAAACTAGAATTCGCTCTATTAGATTCAGGAGAGAAAAACACACCCATACATACCAAGTTTTCCATACGTTGGAGGGATAAAGAGGAAACCCCCAAATCTCGAGAAGCTTCTCTGTCATGGCCTAGGACTATAAAAGAAGATGAATTTCTCCTCTTTGAGTTCAATAAACCCTTTGAAATACTCCGCGTCGCCCAATATAGCCGTCCCAGCGGGCAAGTGATCGACTAATAGGTCTTTCTCCTGGATTTCTATTTCTATTCCGCCGGCGCATAGCCTCATCTTTTCCCTTATTCATACCTCCTCTGTCCTAGTTACATGCGCCATTGGTTTTGGCGGTGGGAGTCAGAGGTTTGAGGCCCTTTTTCGGCTTCCCAATCACCCAGATGGCCGGAGTCAACGATGGAGTTGACTGCCAGAGGTCCTTGTCTCGCGAGCTGGAGCAGATTAGCAGAGGAAGAAGACGATCAGGTCAAAAGGCTAACTAGCCCTCATGTGTCTTTATAATCGAGAACAACAAGGAAGGGTAGATCTGTCCTTCTGCCCTAAAAATCGGCGACCGCAAAATTGGGTAACATATGTTTTGCTGACGTGTCCTTTTATAATTGGGTAACATATGTTTATCTTGTAAAAATTGTAATGCAAAATTGGTACCTCAGATTAAGAAGTTTTATAAATGAATCTTGCTCAGAAAAACGAGAGGAATCTAATAAAAATATTGTTAGGAGCTAATTCCTCGTGTAATTTGAAAAGTAATGGAAGATATCAAATTTAATGTAATAATGTTTAAAGAACCCTATTTTGATATGATTAAAGTGATTAGTAGGGTTTAATAGATGATTAAAGTTGATATTAGCCTGTTAATGATAAAAATAAACATTAGGAAGAAAAAGGATGAACTTTGCATATAATTAGTTAATTTAGAGTTTCATATGCATGAATATACTTTAATGGGCCTTGAATCCCTAATGTTGATTAATTCGACTATTAATGACTTTAATTGATTAATTTCATGATTAAAGTTGGAATATGTTGAATCTAAGCTATTTCGAGCATTAAAGTTCCTAATTTGTGGATAAATACCCTTAGTGTAGTAATTAGGGTTTTCTCATGAATAAAAGGTGGAACTAATAGCAAATCGCGTTCATATGGGATTTGGACCATAATATGAATTGATGATAAATGCGTATAATGATCTTGTCATGGATTAAAGGGATAAAAATGGTAACTTTAATGTAAAGAGGTTTAAGGGGCTTAATTAATGGATAATTATGCCTTTAATCCGAAACTGAGGATTAGATGTTGAGATAATTAGGGTTTGTAATCAATTGCGTTAAATTAGGGTTTAAAATAGTAAAAGATGAAGGGAAACCCTAATTGCAATGGAAACCCTAAAAGTGGACTAGAAATACTAAGAAGCAAGCTAGATTTAATAGATCTTTATGACATGAGTAATAAAAGTAAGTTGTATAATTGTTTTAGGATCTTATTGAATGCTTGCTTGCCTATTGGTTGATTGGATTATTTCTGTCTCACATCAACTTGACAGGTATGTGGTTATGCCTATGAATATCCCGAATTAGTTTCTCGAGGATGTCTGAGGTTTTATCGATGATTTGAATTAAACTGTTGGTTGCATTTATTTCATGCAAATTATAATGTGAATATGACTATCACATAAGAGATGTGCCTACTAGATCAGATCCTAGTTCCCTCTGTAGATTTATAGATTGAACTAGTAAATGGCTACCAATGGGGTAGGTCCATCAGGTTATTAAATAACTTAGTAAATGGCTACCAGTGGGGTAGGTCCATCAAGTCATCATGAGTCAGAGATTGGGCTACCTTTGGGTAGGGCCATGCAACTCCATAACCCTAGGAATTGGCTACCTGTGTGGTAGGACCATGGGGGTAAGGATCTATCATATGAGAGAGGTAGTATCCATGTCCGCTGCAGGGATGGTACAGAGATCGGGATAGGCAAGGATTGAGTAGTATTGCTTGAAATGTAATCTTGGATGTTAAATGATATTTGGTTGACTACATTGTTAACATAGTTGCACAATTATTGTTTTCCCCACATACCAGCTTCTTGCTGACCGAAATTTTGTTTGTCAGTGTTTTAGGTACAAATGAAAAGAACAAACAGTAAAGTGGCATACGTGGAACTAATTAGAAATAATGTACATAGGAGGATTAGTTAGATTAGTATCTTCCTGGTGAGAAGTTTAGAAATCCCAACTTTTAAAAGGTAAATAAAGTTTTTATTTTATAGCAGTTTTCCGTTTAGTAGTATAATTTCATAATTATTATTGATTATTTGGCGAACCTTTGATCTGGGTTATTAGATAACGGCTCTGATCTCTTGGTCTCCCTTTTATTGGGAGTTACCGGGAGACAGGGTCGTTACAATTGGTATCATAGAATAGGTTCCTCAATCTTTAATAATTATTAAATTTTATAAATTCTGTAGAACCCAAGGGAGTTATTAGAGGATTATCCGAAAGACAGAGGTGTCTAGAAAAGGATCACCGCCGGGGGATGGCAAAATTTTCCTCCGCACCGCTAGTCAGAATACGAGAACTCCTGGATCCGTGTGACTGCCTGGACAAAGTCTTAGGGTATGATTCAAAATAAGATACCTTTAGGACTCTCTCATCTTATTCATCCCTTCTCAACTCAAATTCTGTTAAGGACCTTAAGGATTAGGGTTTCCTCTCTTTTCCTCACCCTCTTGAGGTATGGGTAAGGTTGATAAGGATTAATGAATCCTCCAACAAATTAATAAAAAGCCTGTAAATAAGATGTCATGGACATAAGTTTAATAGAGTAAGCGTAAAAGAATAGATACATGCTTAGGTCATATGACATAAGTTGTCATTGCCCTCAGGAAAGACCTGAGGCTAGACCTTCTTGTCAGGAGGATGAGTAGAGAAAGTTAGTCTTGGAGGTAGAGATCTCCATTAAAGTAGAGACCTAGCTCATCCTTTGAGGATGATGGTAACCCTAACCCTAAGTGAAGGTTAGAGGGAGAGATGACCTGATGAGTTTGCTGTCTCGGTAGACTAAATGTTTGTATAGACATGCCTTGGATGTCATATGAGCCATGAGAGGTTAGACGGCCTAGCACCTTTGGCAACCCAACCCTGGGAGATTAAAGGATAGCTCCTTCCTGGATGAGGTTAGAGAAGAACCTATGTAAACCTTATGGTCTATTGCAAGTAGGATATAGCTTGCACCCTGAGTACATCAGTAATGTGAACAGTAGGTTAAAACTAAGGCCAGAAGGATATGATGGATGGCTTATGAGATAAGGATAATCTTGAGTAGGACCCCGAGCAGGGAGGTTGGAAGCCTAAAACTCTGAGGTTTGAGGAAGAATGGAGAGTTGAGGATGATGCGACCTAAGTGGATGATAGTGGTTGTCGTATGCTTGACCGTTGGAGGCTGATGATGTCTTGGTTTCCATGAGAGGAACCAAACCCTAGAGAAAGGATGAGTCTGCTGGTACCTCTGTGCCTATGGTATAGGTTTACCTCTTGAGATAGGGAGAAGAGTTTCTTAGACTTGGAGAGGTTTAGTAGCAGGATGTGAGGCCTTATACCTTATTGGTTGTCCTAGAAGAGGACTCAACTCTGAGGTGTTGCTCAAATGAAAGGATGACATACCTTGGACATGCTTGATTCGTAGTTAAGAGGTTGAGCATGCAGTTGGACACCCAAAGGTGGACCTAGGGTTTATAGGCCTAAGAGGGGAAGCAGTGTACCCGATGCTCATGATAAGATTTGGGTATCTATAGATTCAAGCATGTGTAGAGGAAAAAGAAACCTCTTAAGTTAAAGGTATGTGTGATGAACCCCTCACAACTAAGTTGGTCTAATGTTGAGGATGAGAACAAGTGTGACCTAGCATGGTTTAGTAGGTACACTTGTGCCTTAGTAGTTGGTGGATTAAGCATGCTCATGTGAATGTAAACCATAAGGATGCTTGTGACCTTTGTTATCAAGGTGTAGTTTCCTCCCATCCTGGGAGAGGGACCCTTTGGTAGGGAGTTTACCTGTTTGGTTGGTTTTGAGGTAACCTAAGGAGGTTTCATAGGATCTTGAGAAGCTAAGTGAAGAGTACATGGCACGAGAATGAACCTATAAACCCATAGATAACCATCTCTATGTGCATGTGGATGTGTTACCATGGAGGTAATAGGTATGGGGCCTGACCCAGGGTAGGCAGGTCGCCATGATCCCTGAGAAAGGATGAAAGACAGCCCAAGAATGCAGAGAGACATGATGAAGGATTGGGTAAGGTTCTAAGTTGAACATGCTCTATGATATAATCCTAAGTCTATCCTAGGGTCAGGTAGGGATAAGACCGATGGAAGTAGGAGTTTCCTAATTCCCTAGTGGCACATGACCATAGGGTCGGGAGGTAACAGCTATCATTGTTGGAGGGCCATGGGTTAGGAGGTTGATCACTTTCATGAACTCATGGGACCCAAAGGGCAGATGAGTAGGGCACTCTCTGATGCATGAGAGAAGAGGGATGACCCCAAAAATGTCGGCTCCCTATAGACCTGAAGGAGATGACCAAGGATTGTGTGGTGACCCAAGTAGGTTCGAGACCATTTTTCCATGGAAGTAATTTTGATGTTTGTGATGTAAAGACATGAGTTGGACATTTCAACTTAAAATTGAAGGTGTACTGGCGATGTGGGATGTATCATCTCTATTTGTGGAACAGGAAGAACTTTGTGTTTGGACGGCCGCCAAATGCTTATTTCCTCTTGTTATGGGAGGTAGATATGGGACAGTACGCATGCCATACACCAAGGATAAAAGATGATGTGAGTTGGAACATTGCTATGAGGTATGAGGAAAAAGATGATAACATACCTTGGTGGAGTGAATGATACATGGATGGTTTACAAACACTAAGAGGAGTAGTGTAGTCTTCTTGTGAGGATGTTATATCATGAGCTATGTGGAATTTACAAGTTATACAAGGTTGAGTTTGATCACCAAGAGGATGAGCTCAGAGTGTTCTTAATGAAGATAGACTTAGAGTTTGAAATGAGACGATAAGTATATTACATGGAGGTGTATGTCCTCAACAATACCTAACACCTAAGGATAAGAAGTGGTGATGAATGCTCTGGTTGAGATATAGCTGACTAGTTTAGCTAGAGGCTAGAAGAAGTTGAGGTTGTTCGGCTAACCCTAAGTTTGGAAAGATGTGTTTTGGGCTAACACTCAAATTGTAACAAGACATGTTAATGGTTGTTTAGCCAGTTTAGTCACTGATGTAGTGAAAGGATGGTGATAGAACCTCAGATACACTTCTTTGGTAAGGGAGTGATGAAGCCCTGATGAGAGTGGGTTAGGGTTTCCAAGGTATCGTTCTTGAGGAATCATGACATACAGGAGATCATGGTTTTAAGATCACCATACTACAGAGATAGTAAGTGATAGTAGCACTTCGGATGCTTAAGATGAAGATGCATGTGGCTTGTGGCCACGCATGATAGTAGGTGAAGGACGAACACCAGTAACCCAATGCTTTGACATAGAGGATAAAGTGTCTCCGAGAGGGAGTGGGAGTTCACCACTATGGAAGTTGTGGTAAGTCTCCCCTAGACCAAGGAAGGTCAAGATGCAATATAGGGGTTATGGTAGATCACCTTACCTAGATAACATGAGAAAGAAAAAGTTCTATGAAGGGATAGATCTGGTTGAACTACATATGAAAAGAGATGGTTCAACTACACCATGATGCGAGTTCAAAAGTTCTTATGTATGACCAAGGTTCACTTGCATGAGGTGGAAGTGGATACATGAAGAACTCGATAATAGTATAGTTTATCACCCCATTCTAATGGACAATATGATCCAGACTAGAGGGTCTGATGAGAGCATGTGTGCTCATTCAGGGTGATCCATAGAGACAGTTCTTAAGATGTGATGTTAACCATCATAGCCTTTATCGGGATGCAAGAAGTCTTATAGAGAGGTTGTGTCGGTCACCACTTCATTAAGATGATGTTGGTGAAGGAGGCCCCGTGAAGGTCAGAAAAGAACCATAGTGTGTGTAGATAAAGTCGCTTTGATCATGCAATAGCCGAGAGAGAGAGCCCAGGGTGACATGAGTCGCGAGCTGATGCAAAGCAGACTGGCATGCATTTCACTATGGGAGAATATGTGATGTGAACATCTGACCCCTCTAAGCTATGGCTGAGAAAGCTGAGTCCCCAATATATGGGTCCATTTGAGATGGATTGGTGGAGATAGTTGTGTTTAGCCTTTCCCCTCAGGATAACATGATGTGTAATGTGTTCCATGAGTCTGATCTAGAGCACTATGTGAGGTACCCAAGCCATGTGTTGAGCCCTGAACCTATTTAGCTTTTGAGAGGCTGAAATGTCCTGAGTCACCTATGAGGGTACGATATACCAAGGTAAGAAAGAACTCAGATGGAAGAATATGAGATGATGAAGGTTCTTGGGAAGCACTATGGAAAGGGTGAAGCCACATGAGATCCATGATGGACATATGAAAGGCTTATCCTGTTTGTTTGCTTGCTTGATGGAATTTTGAGGAAAAAATTCTTATAAGAGGGGAAGGATGTTACAACCCCAGTTTTGGGTTCTTTTGGTGAGAAATGTAATTTCTTATATTAAAGAAATTCGAACAAATAATGATGTAATTTCGTTTACAATAGCCTTGATGATTGTATTGTGGGCTTTATTGGCAATTGAGCCCAATAAGAAGGAAATTCAATTAATTAAGAAATCGAGAAAAGAAAGATGTGGAAACCTCTAGAAGGTGAAAGAACTTAATCCAAGGATGGATTTCATGCCTCTTGGGTTCCTTGTGTCCAAGGAGTCCAAAGTTGCAAAGAAAAGACAATAAGAAAAGAAAAGATTAATTAAGTATTTCTTATTAAGAAATAAATTGAAAATAATGATAAAATGTGGAAAATAAGTGGAAAGAGGTGCAATTGAGTTAACCTTGGTGGATTTTCATATCCCAAGGATTCCTAACATTAAAAGGTATAGCAATGAGGAAAATAGAAGAGAGATAAAGAGAAATCCTCAAAAGAAGTATTTCAATAAGAAATAAATGAAATCATGAGAAAATAATTAATAAAAGATAAGTGGAAGGCTAAGGCATATCCCCAAGATGGGATTACGAGCCATTAGGGTTCCTTGAGATTCAAGGAACTCAGAATAATAGTTTAATGGCAAAGGAAAGAGAAAATAGGTGAGAAATACATATATATAAGTGATACCTTGAACCTAAAGAAAAGACACATTTTCTTTTAGATAATAAGCCCAATTTCGGTAGAGAGGTAGATTAAGTCGTTATGGACTTTCCCTCAAATTTTTATATCAATTGGATAATCGATCTGAGAGTTATGATTTTTACAAAATCTCTTAAAGTAAAAAGAGTAAAGGAAATATATATTTAATGTCACATATTGTTTTGGGCGCATGACATGGCAGCCGTTGGATCTAATATCCAACGGTGGCTGCTTTCTCACCTACCTCGGGTAGGAAAAGGAAAGGAGAACAGTAATGCATGACTGGTAGATTCGATTTCCTCTCCATACAGTTAATGTGCAAAACTAGAATTCGCTCTATTAGATTCAGGAGAGAAAACCGCACCCATACATACTAAGTTTTCCCTACGTTGGAGGGATAAAGAGGAAACCCCCAAATCTCAAGAAGCTTCTCTATCATGGCCTAGGACTATAAAATAAGATGGATTTCTCCTCTTTGAGTTCAATAAACCCTTTGAAATACTCCGCGTCGCCCAATATAGTCGTCCCTGCGGGCAAGTGATCGACTAATAGGTCTTTCTTCTAGATTTCTGTTTCTATGCCGCCGGCGCACAGCCTCATATTTTCCCCTATTCGTACCTCCTCTATCCTAGTTACCTGTGCCATTGGTTTTGGTGGTGGGAGTCAGAGGTTTGGGCCCTTTTCCGGCTTCCCAATCACCCAGATGAACAGAGTCAACGATGGAGTTGACTGCCAGAGGTCCTTGTCTCGCAAGCCGGAGCAGATTAGCGGAAGAAGAAGACAATCAGCTCAAAAGGCTAACTAGCCCTCACGTGTCTGTATAACCGAGAACAACAAGGAAGGGTAGATCCATTTTTCTGCCCTAAAAATCGACGACCGCAAAATTGGTTTGAAAGGGGTAAGTTGTTGACGTGTCCTTTTGTAATTGGGTAACATATGTTTATCTTGTAAAAATAGTAACGCAAAATTGGTACCTCAAATTAAGAAGTTTTATACATGAATCTTAGTCAGAAAAATGAGAGGAATCTAATAAAAATATTGTTAGGAGCTAATTCCTCTTGCAATTCGAAAAGTAATGTTAGATATTAAATTTAATGTAATAATGTTTAAAGAACCCTATTTTGATATGATTAAAGTGATTAGTAGGGTTTAATAGATGATTAAAGTTGATATTAGCCTGTTAATGATAAAAATGAACATTAGGAAGAAAAAGGATGAACTTTTCATATAATTAGTTAATTTAGAGTTTCATATGCATGAATATACTTTAATGGGCCTTGAAACCCTAATGTTGATTAATTTGACTATTGATGGCTTTAGTTAATTAATTTCATGATTAAAGTTGGAATATGCTGAATCTAAGCTATTTTGAGCATTAAAGTTCGTAATTTGTGGATAAATACCCTAAGTGTAGTAATTAGGGTTTTCTCATGAATAAAAGGTGGAATTAATAGCAAATCGAGTTCATATGGGATTTGGACCATAATATGAATTGATGATAAATGCGTATAATGATCTTGTCATGGATTAAAGGATTAAAAATGGTAACTTTAATGAAAAGAGGTTTAAGGGGCTTAATTAATGGATAATTATGCCTTTAATTTGAAAACTGAGGATTAGATGTTGAGATAATTAGGGTTTGTAATCAATTGCGTTAAATTAGGGTTTAAAATAGTAAAAGATGAAGGGAAACCCTAATTGCAATGGAAACCCTAAAAGTGGACTAGAAACCCTAAGAAGCAAGCTAGATTTAATAGATCTTAATGACATGAGTAATAAAAGGAATTGTATAAT
This sequence comes from Alisma plantago-aquatica, assembly GCA_963693085.1. Taxonomy (NCBI): domain Eukaryota; kingdom Viridiplantae; phylum Streptophyta; class Magnoliopsida; order Alismatales; family Alismataceae; genus Alisma; species Alisma plantago-aquatica. Next base: position 1,443,702,785 of record OY856409.1, on the reverse strand, counting down.
TGTTTTAGGATCTTATTGAATGCTTGCTTGCCTATTGGTTGATTGGATTATTTCTATCTCACATCAACTTGACAGGCATGTGGTTACGCCTATGAATATCCCGAATTAGTTTCTCGAGGATTTTTGAGGTTTTATCGATGATTTGAATTAAACTGTTGGTTGCATTTAATTCATGCAAATTATAATGTGAATATGACTATCACATAAGAGATGTGCCTACTTGCTCAGATCCTAATCCCCTCTATAGCTTTATAGATAGACCTAGTAAATGGCTACCAATGGGGTAGGTCCATCAGGTCATTAAATGACTTAGTAAATGGCTACCAATGGGGTAGGTCCATCAAGTCATCATGAGTCAGAGATTGGGCTACCTTTGGGTAGGGCCATGCGACTCCATAACCCTAGGAATTGGCTACCTGTGTGGTAGGACCATGGGGGTAAGGATCTACCATATGAGAGAGGTAGTATCCATGTCCACTGCAGGGATGGTACAGAGATAGGGGATAGGAAAGGATTGAGTTGTATTTCTTAAAACGTAATCTTGGATGTTAAATGATATTTGGTTGACTACATTGTTAACATAGTTGCACAATTATTATTTTCCCCACATACCAGCTTCTTGCTGACCGATGTTTTGTTTGTCGACGTTTTAGGTACAAATGAAAAGAACAAACAGTAAAGTGGCATACGTGGAACTAATGAGAAATAACGTACACAGGAGGATTAGTTAGATTAGTATCTTCATTGAGAAAAGTGTAGAAATCCCAACTTTTGAAAGGTAAATAAAGTTTTTATTTTATACCAGTTTTCCGTTTAGTAGTATAATTTCATAATTATTATTGATTATTTGTTGAACCTTTGATCCGGGTTATTAGATAATGGCTCTGATCTCTTGGTCTCCCTTAATTGGGGGTTACCGTGAGACGGGGTTGTTACAATTTGACACTTTGTGAGGGATTGGTACATTGTGATCTCTTACCAAATTCATTGACAAAGTCTTTTACTCTTTCAAAAATAACCTCCCCTGGTATAGGTTTAGGGGCACTCTATTCCTCATTCCATCCATTGAATGCTTTGTGCAATCTTTGATACAGATGGAATTTTGGAAGAAACCTTCAATGACCAAGATATATAGTTTTACTGCCATATTTTAGCTATCTAGAATTAGTGTTCTCTTCACATATAGGGCATGCTTTGGATTCTTTAACACTGTATCCAGACAAATTCCCATATGCTGGAAAGTCATTAATAGTGAAAAACAACATAGCATGCAAATAAAATGTCTCTCTACATGAAGCATCATAGGTCATCAAACCTTCATCCCAGAGTTTCTTTAAGTCATATATTAGAGTTTCAAGACAAACATCAATATCATTTCCAGGTTATTTAGGGCCCGATATCAATAATGATAGCATAACATACTTATTTTTCATACACAACTAGGGAGAACGATTATATAACAAGCCTAACAGGCCAAGTTCTATGTTGGTTGCTCAATGTGTCATGAAAATTCATCCCATTGGTACAAAGACCAAGTCTTGGATTCCTAACTTACTTCACCAAATTTAGGGTACAATAAATCAATCTTCTTCCACTATGAGGAATCAGACGCATGTCGTAGGATCCCATCATTATTTTTCTTAACCTCTACATGTCACATTAATTTGTCCACATCTATCAGATTGGAAAACAAGAGTTGAAACCATGGTGTTATTGGTAGATACCACATCACCTTGACAGGAGAGAAAATTTTGGATTTCCCTGAAGTCGTCAATTTTATACCTTGATGCTCCACATATTGAGAAACCTTTCAAATCCACATAGTTCTTTTGAAATAATACACAACCATTCGGGCATACATATATCTTCTTAGTCTCCATTCCCATTGGGAATAATATTTTATTTAACACATATGTTGAGCTTGGAAGCTCATTTTCATTAGGAAAAATTTCTTTCAACAAATACAACAATGGCATGAAGCTTTTATCGCTCCATCTATTGTTAGCCTTTAAATTATACAATCTCAACACAACGCTCAACTTTGTAAACTTAGTACAACCTATATGTAATGGCCTCTCAGCATCATGCACAATGTTCCTAAATAAGGAAGGTGGATCAGTGTGCTCTGCCCTGCAATTATCCAACATCACATTAATGATGTCTATCTGAATTGATTCATCTACATCTATGTCATCGGCGGCAATTTCTTGTTCAACACAAGCACTACTATTGACATCTACTGATCTCAGGTTTGAAATATCTCCATGACAGTACCATTCTGTATAGCCTTGTACAACCCAGTTGCACATGACATGACTTTTGATTTCATCACCAATGCTTACTTTCAAGTTGTTACCGCAATACCTACATTGGAAATAACACCTGTCTCTAGGTTGTTTCCTATGTTCCTCCCCAAATCTAATAAAACGATCTAGACTAGCAATAAACTCTGGGGTGCAGAGATTTGGAATGGACATCCATGATCTATCCATTCTATGATCAAAGAGAAAACAAATATTAGGGTTTAAAATTTACATATTAAGTTAATGATTTACATATAGATTAGTGTTATTTGTTTTATATTTAGGGATAATGGTTTTAAGATTAGGTTTTAGGGTTAAAAGATTAGGGTTTAGGGTCAAAATATTAGGGTTTAGGGTTTAGTAATGAATGTGTGTACCAGCTATCCCATTCTTGAACACCTAATCTCACTAGTAAGTGTATAATGTGTATTCGATTTTCAAGAAAATTTTGGCAGCATTTCCCCACAGTTCTCCAAGTATACCAATGTACATGGGCAAATGCCCACCAACATATGTACTTAGAGAACAAATGGGGAAGTGTTGACGAAACATCATGAAAACCAAATATACATTATACACTTACATCCTATGTGAGATTAAGTGTTCAAGAACAATCCTAAATTGGGGGCTATCTAAGATTTACTCCTAATGAGTAAATCTCAGACGGATTTCTAGGCCAACAAAATACAAGTATGTTGTCATTTCTATGCCTCTAGTTTCATCATTCATATCCTAGGTTTTATGTAACATCATTTAATTAAATTCATTCTTCCACTTGTATTAGTTACTCAAGAGATAAAACAATCATTATTATTAATTAAGAGAAATAGATTAGGCACCTTGATTTGAGTTGATTAAAACAACAACATATGGTAATATGAATCATACCCTAGTCTAGGTACCATATTCAATAACATTGATTTCAACATCTCCAATGTACATGCATGTTCATCATCAAGGAATAAATTAATCATGACCCTAGGAGGGAGAGATGACCTAAGGTAAACTAGAAATTATGTTAACAAACTACAAGGAAAATGACAATAACAAAGATATAGCTATCCTAAATATATAACATTGATCAATGCAAGAGAAATAAATAACTAACCATAAAAAAGTGATTTACTTTCAAGAAGGTAACTACAATACTAGGTTGTTATTTTGGTGATAAGTAACCTTAACCATGTTTAAGGGCCATATTCATGAACATACATCCAACAATTAAGCTATGAAACACAACAATAAGGAGTAATGTGGATTATGAATCACATCCTATTAGTTGGCCATCAGTGACATGGTGTAAGGGAGTCCCTTACCTAGTAGTAGGGGAAGCATCAGGTGCCTAATCTCACTAGTAGAATCTCTAGCGTCCTCAAGGTCCAAGGTTGGCAGTAGGGGAAGCAGGCATGGTAGTAGTAGGGGAAGCATGCGGTGAATAGCTCAGGCACCCAAGGTCTGATGTCCTCTCAGAGTGAGTAACGGCGATGGCACAACTCTAGCTAGAAGTGAATATCTCCTCATCCATGGAATCAGAGGAAGTTGTAGCTTTACCGGTGAGGAAGAGTGGAGGTCCCAGTGGCAGCGGCGAGTGGAGGAAGACTAACGGCAGTAGCGGCGGCAGTGATGAGTGGAGGAAGGCCAATGGAATCACCAGAATTACTAGAGACCTAGTGAAATCGTGATGAAATAGAGTATGGGGAAGAGTATGTTTTGCATGGGTGCCACTAAGTTTATAGTCATCTATTTTTTAAAAAAAACTGACAAAGAAGTGCACAACTAGTCATTAGTTGTTTGTAAAAAATCGACACAGTAGGCCCATCCACTTAAAAAAATTGTCTCACGAAGGGTGAATAGTCGTCAGTTATATTATAGAGATGATAACTACTGAGAGGATAAATTTTTTCGTAGGGACTTGGCGCAAAACATTTTCCATAAGTTTTATCAGAAACTAATGTCGTTCTGAAAATTTTGGAGGTAATTATTTTCCCCTGGAAAATTGTATTTCACGGGTAACTTTAGACGTCAGTTTCCTTTACAGTGAACAGACGTTAAAGTACGAGCACTACCCGTGTCTTTTTCTTAATTGACAGGACTTCACATACGGTGATGATAACACCCAAATTTAGGCAACTATACTAAGCATTTATATATAATTTTGTGTCGTTATAGCCTTAATATATATAAAATAACTGTAGATCCTTATCTTTTAGTCATTTATATCTTTTCATAGAGAAAGTTGCTCAACTAGCCAGTTTAGGGACTTGTAAGCATAAAATCTGAAAAGACATCTATTCTCTAATATTTCTTCCCAACACATGGTTTTTATAGTAGCTAGACTTCCATCCATCGCAACCGCGATGGCCTAAGCATCGCACTGTGTGCACCAACTTAGGACTAAGCATCCTAAGAAACTTTTGATCTCTTGGACCCTATTTTCAATGGTTAGTCCTTTATCAAAATGCATCCTCACCAATTATAAGGTTCATCGACGTGGTTCCATCCACCACCAGCAATAGCCCCATGACGGTGCAACTGCGACCAAGAAGGATGTCATGATCGCGGCCAAGAAGACAATACCATGACCGTAGCCAAGACGTTTGTGTCGACCGACACTCTACACGATTGTGTCGAGGCCATGACCACTACTGAGGCACATCAACCTCGACCGCAGCTCGACCATCTCGATCGTGGCATGATTGTGACTGAGGCACATCAACCTCGATCGCAGCACGACCGCAACTGGGGTACAACCACCTCCACCGCAGAGTCTACCTTGACCTAGGCATCTATATCGACCGTGAAATACACCTCAACCACAGTGTCTACATCAATTGCGACCCTAGGTATGATCGTGCCCAGCCTAGCATAGTCGAACCGAGACCAGGGTCGTGACCTAGGCTGGTCCTGTAACCATATTCTACCTTCACCTATAAATACTCACCTCCTACGACTTGGAGGGGGTTTCCAAATTTTTGGAGGTTCCACCTTTTGGTTCTGACCTATTTTGGTTCCCATAGCCCTGTGGGAGAGTTTCAAAGTCTAAAAAGGCTGAAGTGCTCATCCTACATTCATCCCTCCAGTTTGCTTCCATCCACTATCATTTTCCACCACCATTCACCCATATCCTATCATTCTTAGTCATCTTCCATCTCCATACATCCACCAAGCTGCTGTTCAAGGAGGAATCAAACAGAAAGGAAGCCAAGGAGTCCAGAAGAGCAAGGAGGATGACCTAAAGATGAGATCCGGCCTATACAGAGGCTAAGGAGTAAGAGCCACCTCTCCTCTATGGGCTACATTTTTTCTTCTTCTCCTTTCTTCTACTGTTCTCCTTTGTTTCTATAAAAATGATGTTCTTCCATCTTTGTTCAGTGCCAACTATGCTTGTCCATGGCTAGTTGAGCTCCTTCTTGTCTATGTTTCCCGTTTTGGATATGTTTATGTACTTTTACCTTAAGCAAGTAGTTCTGCTCTAGATCTAGTACATTTTCTATTCTATCTTATCTTTGTGGTTATGATTGCTAGTTTGGTTGATCTCTTTCTTACCTGAACTTCTATTTCTACCTATATCGAGAGATTTTTTATAGAAATAGATAAGAGAAGATAGTTTGGATTAGAATATGAAAGGAGGACCGTTCAAAGTGATCTGTGTAGAACCATAGACATGGCACTACCGGGCCCAACCCAGAACGGTCGGGCCCACTACTAGGTTCTAACCAAATCTCACTTGTTCCTAGCATCTCAGAATATTCTAGACCTGAGAGGGTATCTAGAATATTCTAGGGTGTTGATTTGTCATGACGTTTCATATCCCTGATGGGTTTTAGTCACACTACGTGAAAGCGAGTGGGATGACCCCATAGGAACATATACCACAATATGTACTATGTGTGGATGTAGGTTTCTTGTTGGGGTGTTCGAGGGTTGTCTAGACCTGAGAACGGGTGTATAGACTGCCCAACTTATGGTTACATAGCCAGGAAATCCTTCTCTCGAATTTGAAGAATTTTACAGACTCTGTTTTGTTTTCTTTACTTCATTTTATTTTATTTCGTGACAACTTGCTAGACTAGTTCTAGCTCCATACTTTTATCAATTGTCAGATTGGCTTATTTGACTTAAGAGCAAGAACTTAAGCATCCTAAACATCCTCGCACTCCTATGTTCGACCCCATATATCTACTTTGACCCCGTAATAAAGTTGTAGGGGTCCTTGAAGGTTTCGAGTTATAAATTCAAAGTCTGATCGGCCTCTTGAGGCAGATCAGGTGATGAATGTTGTATAGAACCGAAGTAATTGTGGTTGGACGTCGTTGTATTTTTGTGTAAATGATGCCATAAAATGTGATGTTACAAGTTATTTTTGTACTAGTGCCTTCTGCATTTCCAAAGTAGGTGAAATCTTTAACTTAAATCATTCTCTCTACATTCACCATTTATTGTCAATATTCCTAGTCCTCTTATTTCATAATGATTATTGTCCCTTCTATGTGATTTAGAAAATCTTTTATATTACCAGAACTCAACTTGTTTGTGAGGTGTTTGGTTTGATACACAAACTAGTTTCAAAGAAACATCTAGGTTGGCTTCCCATGATACATTCTTCATTCATTTATGCTCATGTAGTGACGTATTTATATACATTTTGAAGAAAAAAAAGTCATTTCTGAAGTTGTACACTATTGTCTAATTCTCTAGTTTGTTATGTTGTGGATGGTGTCATTATTTAGATTTTGGGATTGTTTGCAAACTCAGTTATAGGTCATGGAACATGTTGACAATTATCCTGATAGACCTTTAATTCATAAGTAGCAATGATTGCTATTTCATATTAGTTTTTTATTAATATATATTAAATTATGTAGTTGAAAAAGTGGATAAATGAATCAACTATTTACCTATTATTTTCATTGCATATTAGTATTGTGCATTCATGCAAAATTTATAGTTTTAGGTACAATTTCAGTTTTATAATGCATGGTACGATTGCTATCATTAGAAACTCATTTGCTACAACTTTTTTTATATATGTAAAGTTGTATATGTGAAGTTGTATATGTAACTATTTGTTCTCTGGGATGGTACTTATTTGTATGCTTGCATCTAAGATGTGCTCGAAATAGGATGTCAAGAATTTGACTCAAGGTCTATGTTGAGGAAACCTTGTTTTCATGATGACTAGACCATTCCAATTAATTGTGTCTAATATCTATACTTGAGTAATTTTAGATTATGTATAGATACACTCCAAATGCCCTAACTTGCATATCTCAACTTGGATAAAAGACAAGTCAAAGTCAATACAAGTACACATTCTTGGAATATGATGTAAATATATTAGAATCATGTTGTAAATCACTTGTAATGATTGTATGACTTGTAATTAAGCTTAAAAAGAATGAGGAGCACTTAGATCAAATATTTAAGTACTCAAAAGCCATTTTTCAAAATTCTCATCATGTTGTTCATCAGTCGATTTGTAAACTCGACCGATCCTGATTGGATCTTGAAAATAAATTTTTGTCGGTTGAGTTTTCATTTCACAGAACTTGACTAATCCCTATGCAGACCAAAACTAATTATGCAGATCAATCGGGTTACCCCAAGACATACTTGACTGATGGATTAAATTGATCTTCTTTCATAGTGGGATCGGTCGAGTTACCTTTATAGAAACTTGACCAAATGCACTGTATGGAAAAGTGTAGAAAAGTATTTCTAGCCATTGTGGAGTTGCAAAACTCAAAAATATATCTGTTTCAAGCTACAAAATGGCTAGTTTTTGTTCTTATGTGTTCCCAAGGGCTAAGAGGCATCCCCAGCTATAAATAGGACCCCTTGAGCTTCATTCCAAGGTTGAACATTCAATGCAAAACTCTATATGAGGTTCCTAGTATATAATTGAGTATCACCCACAACCTCCTCTCTCTCTCTCTATAAGCATAATCACTTTATACATCCATTAGAGTGAGTAGGAGATTTATAACAGAGCTAGTCCTACATGTATATTATGTAAGGCTCTCACTTACACCACCTCCCTATCTCTATTTCAACCATAAAGATGAAGGTTCTCTCTCTTAGCTAAGAGAGGTGAAGAAGAACAAGGGAAGGAGTGCCTTGGTGAATATTAACGTCAAAGACTTGTAGCAAGAGTAGGTAAGTGCTTGGTGTAGGAAGAAGACTCCTTTCTCAAGTGGGTAAGTCCTTGGTGGAAAGGTTCTCGAAGTGAAGGTGAAGTCAAAGGATGAAGATCCTAGAAGAGTAAGTAATTCTTAGAAGTATAAGACTTGTGCAAGAGTGAATAAGTCCTTAGAGAAGGCTGAAGACTCATTGCAAAGTGGGTAAGTCCTTGGTAATGTTGAAGACTCTTTGTATTGGATAGGAAAGTCTGTTGGTGGGTCATGTATTATAAGTCTTATGAATGAATATAAGAGTACAATGTTGACTCTAGGTCTAAATTAACTAAACCCTTGTTTTGATGATGACTAACCATTCCAATTAATTGTTTCTAATGCTTCTACTTGAGTGATTTCAGATTAGGTATAGGCACGCTCGAAATGCTTCAACTTGCACATATCAAATTGGAGAAAAGACAAGTCAAAGTCAATGCAAGTGCACATTTTTGGAATATGATATAAATCCATTATAATCATGTTGTAAATCACTTGTAATGATTGTATGTCTTGTAATTAAGCTTTAAAAAATTAGGAGCACTTAAAGAGAATGTTTAAGCACTTTAATGACATTTTCCAACATTTATTACAAGTAGTTTATCGGGTGAGAAACAATCTTGACCGATCCTTGATGGATTGAGAATGTCATGATTCGACCGAGTTGCCACTTCACAGAACTCGACCGATCCCTACACTGGAACAAAACTGATTTAAGTAATCAGTCGAGTTTCATCTAGGATAAACTTGATCGATTAGTCAAATTAGCTTTGTCGCATAGTGCATTCAGTCGAGTTACCTTTATAGATACTCGACCGATAGCAATGTACAGAAAAGTATAGAAAAGTGCTTCTAGCCATTATGGAGTTGCAACAAGCAAAAATATATCTGTTGCATGCCAAAAAATGGCTAGTTTTCATTCTTAAGTGTTCTCAAACTCTAAAAGGCATACCGAGCTATAAATAGGACCTCTTGGGCTTCATTCCAAGGTTGATCATTCAATGCAAAACTCTATGTGAGGATCCTATTCTATAATTGAGTGTATACTACATCCTCCTCTCTCTCTAAGCTTAATCTATTGTTGTATTCATTATAGTGATTAGGAAATCTGTAAGAGAGCTAGTCATACATGTATATCTTGTGAGTCTCTCACTTCAACCATGAAGATGAATGTTATCTCTCTCTTGGATAAGAGAGGTGAAGAAGAACAAGGGAAGGAGTCCCTTGGTGAAGATCAAGGATGAAGACTTGAAGCAAGATGGGTAAGACCTTGGTGAAGGTAGAAGACTCCTTGCTCAAGTGGGCCAGTCCTTGGTGAAAGTTTATCTGAGTGAAGGTGAAGTCAAAGATTGAAGATCCAAGAAGAGTGTCTAATTCTTAGAAGGTTGAATACTTGTTAAAGTGTGGGTAAGTCCTTAGAGAAGGCTAAAGACTCATTGTAAAGTGGATAAGTCCTTGGTAAGGTTGAAGACTCTCTGTATTGGATAGGTAAGTCCTTTGGTTCGTCATGTATTGTAAGTATTATGAATGAATATAAGAGTGCAATAGTTAATAAATCCTAGAGGTTGACCTCTCTAGGTAGTGGAATGACATACTCCTTGTTTGGAGTGTGGAACCACTCGATATAACTTGTCACTTGGTGTATATTCAATCTCTCTCTCCCTTCGTATGTATATTTTAGTGGCACTCAAACTTCCTATTTAGCAACCTTATCTTATGATATATATTGAAGGTCTAATGAATTTTGTTTAAGTGCATTTAGCTCTATTCAACCCCCCTAGAGCATCCAATCACCCATCTAGGTTCAAATAATTGATATCAGAGAGGGATGCTTCAAGCATACTTCAACAAGTAGGAGAAGATGGGTGACTACCAAGGTGGGAGATACTTCACCAACCTTCCAATCTTTGATGGGAGTAACTTCCTCTATTAGAAAAGAAGGCTACCATTCTACATCCAAGGATCATGTTTTGAGCTATGAAAAATGGTGGATCATCCATGTAAGGTACCGGAGACAAAGACAGAAGAATGGGATGAAACGACCATGAAGAAATCCACCTTAAATGTAAGACAAATCAACATCCTCTATGCCACCATGAATCCCATCGAGTTCAATCATATTTCCTCTTATGAGACAGCCTATGAAGTATGGAGAAAGTTATGCATCACTTATGAGGGGACAAATCGAGTGAAGAAAGAAAAGTATACATCCTCAAAGGGCTGCTTGAGACCTTCAAGATGGGAATGGAGGAGAAGATAGTCAACATGTACTCTAGACTTAACCCAATTGTAAATGGCTTTTCCGTCCTAGGTCATCCTATGAGTAGAGGAAAGATCAACTCTAAGATCCTTATAACTCTCCCCAAGAGATGGAAACCCAAGGTGACTTCCATTGAAGAAGTAAGGCCTCATTGAACAACTCATTGGAAATCTACAAGTTCATGAAGCCACACTTGACAAAAGAGAAGGAGATGAAAGGCAAGAGGAGAAAGAGCTAAAAAGAATGAAGAAGACTGAATCAAGGCTCAAATTGAAGCTATTATGGGACACATCTCTCCATACTCTCATGTTGAATAAGATACCATGTACTCCAAGGGTAAATTCTATAAAGGAAAGAATTCCTCCACCATCTAGTACCTCAAGTGTGGAAAGAAGGGTCACTTTGAGATAGATTGTCTACAAGGAAAGAAGACCCATCATCATAAGGAAAGAGAAGAGAAGTACATGAAGAAGAAAAAATGGTACTCAAGCTCAAGTGACTCCTCCATCCCCAGCTCAAGGGAAGATTCAAGTAAAGGATCAAGCTCAAGCTCTAGTGTTGAAGGAGAATGCCATTTTGCTGTTATGGCTTCTACAAGAAAAGACTCAAATGAGGTAAATCTAAACTCTTTACATAAATAATCTTTAATTTCTGTCATTAATTCTAATCATGCCTCTCTTAAGTTTCTAAAAAGAAAAGGAAAAAGCTTGATAGAATTATTGATAATATGCATGTAGAATTAGATGATCTTGAGCATGCTAATACTTTCTTTCTTGATGATGAAATTCTTGTCTTAGTCAAGTAGACTCTCTTAAACTTAAAAAATCTAGCTTGCTTGATAAGATTAGATTTCTATAAGCTCAACCTCTTATGAATAGTTCTAATGAAGAGCATACCTTAATTGTTGATTCTCTCATGCATGATATTGATGTTCTTAAATATGAAAATAATGACAAATATTTTGTTTTGCAAGGATTAGAATCTAAAATTATGTTTATCATTCTAATATTTCTTTGCTTGAAATATAAAATGTCTCCTTGCTTACTAAAATCAATGTGCTTGAATCTTGATCTAGTTCTAGTAGTGGAGAGAATAATGTCGTTGCTCTTCATATTCATAGAGATTGTCTAACTAAAGCTCTTTGATTAGAAAATGATCTCTTACATGCTAGAAATAATATAAATAGTCTTCTACTATTGATTCTCTTATGCATGATAATCATATTTTGAAATCTTCCTTGCAAAGGTTCTTAGTTGGTAAGAAGATTCTTAATGATATCCTACACCATACCACTAAAAAAATTGGTAGACATAGTTTGAGGTATGATTGTAGCCCAGGGAACAACAATGGTAAAGGACCTCCAATCTTTCAGGGAGAATCCTCTAGTTCCAAGGCTATGGGCACATGCAACTATTGTAAAGAAATTAGTCATTATTCTACTTGTTGTCCTTTTAGCAAAGCACCCAAGAGCAATAGGACTTGGGTTGTTAAGCTAACCCCTCCATACCCAAAAACATGATTGGGGCCATTTCATCTTTCTTCTTGTAGGTACTTGCAAATGGGATGACTTGAGCTATTGAATTGTAAATTAACTTCTCAATACATATGAAAGAAAAAAGGTGAGATGTGTAGAGGGTGACAACAAGTGGAAAAGAAATGGTAAGCCCCCATGTAATGTTTTTCTTGCTCATATCCAATCATAGTGTGTTTTGTCAAGTTAGTGTGCACTGTGCATGTGGTTTTTGAGTCAAAAGTGGTATTTTGTGATTCTATTCACACTCTTACTCAAAAATTGTTTCTAATGATTTCATAGTGCATTACTAACTTGCTTACACATGTTTGGATATTGCATATATTTTTAGAATGCCTCGAAATATTATTTTATGAAATATATGTACTTTCTAACATCAACTTTTTTGGTTGAGTTTGTCCTATTAGAAACTCAACCGACTAGCACCAATGGGTGTTTCCAACAATTGTCATCAGTCGAGTTGTAAATATACAGAATTTGACTGATAACACTGTGTACAGAATATACAATTGACTTATTGAATGAAATTTTCCCTATCATAGCCTTATTCTTTGGCAATCTCTTGGTACCTTTATATATGAATATTCCCATATTTTTAAATTTCCTATCTTGCATATAGCTCTATCTCTCTAATTTCTCTTAATTGGTATATCTATATCTTGTAATTACTTGGTTTGAGTTGTTTTATAGGTTTTGATGATGATCTCTTTGGATCTCTTGGTTGTGTCTTAAATTGCTTTCGTTGTGCTCTAACTTGCTACATCTATCTAGTTTTCTATCTTGTTTAGATATAACCTTGAGGTTCTTAGTTGTGATCATATTTTGGTAATGATGCATATTTGATAGTGAGTTATATCCTTTCATGCTTCTAAAATTGCATATCTCTTTGTTTAGATATATCTCTACATCTACTCATAGCTTGCTTTATCTTGTGCATCTTTTGGTATCTCTTGCTATGATCTAGATATTATTAGTAGTCCTAACTTATGATATCATCAACTAGAAGTTCATATACATGTAGTTCTAGCCTTGTTCATTAAGTAGTATTCTACTATATGCTATGCTTGTATCTTATTTCATACTTTCTCAAGCTTGTTCCATTGAATTGCATATCTACTATCTTGAGTTACTTGCATAACATTGTGATGAAAGATACATAGATCTACATAGTATGTAGAAGTTGGAGTATTTTTTTGATTTCATGCAGATTTTGCTTCAGTTTTAGTTTTTGGTGCAAGACTAGTGTTTTTATGCAGAAACGGCATTCTAAGCAAGACTCATCACTTTTCCATGAGCCCTAACACTTGTTGGATAAATTTTTTCATCTTGAAGGTCAGAATTGTGATTTATTATTTTTCTTCAACACTTTATCTTGCCTTGTTATATGCTATAATCACATTTTGGGTTGTTCAATTGCTTGCTTTAAGTTGCTTTAATTTCTATGCTTGGAAAAGACCGTATTTGTTCTCTTCTACTCTCCTTATGTAACTTTTTGTTATTTCCTTTCTTTTAACTGGTGGTGTACTTTCTTATTTCTTCATACCCCCACTTTTTGAAATGACAAAGGGGGAGAAAGATATGTCTTCTTTTGACAAAAGAGGGAGAATGTGGGTCCTAAATGAAGAGAAGAAGTAGACCCATGTAAAGGGGAGAATACATATATGTGTAGAACATATCTGAGTAGAAGACATAGTATTATATAAATGTTGTGAAAGCTAACCATGTAGGATAAATATCATCCATTGAGGGGGAGTACAAGAATACCATGAGCATCAATTGAGGTGGAGCATATGAACTCAATTCTATTGAAACCCCTTGGTGTCTCCAAAGGTATGACTTTACTCAAATGCCTTCAATACATTTATGGAATGGTTTGTCATCTTCAAAAAGGGGGAGAATGTTGACTCTAGGTCTAAATTAACTAAACCCTTATTTTGATGATGACGAACCATTCCAATTAATTGTGTCTAATGCTTCTACTTGAGTGGTTTTAGATTCGGTATAGACACACTCCAAATGCTCTAACTTGCACATCTCAAATTAGAGAAAAGACATGTTAAAGTCAATACAAGTGTACATTTTTGGAATATGATGTAAATCCATTAGAATCATGTTGTAAATCACTTATAATGATTGTATGACTTGTAATTAAGCTTTAAAAAAATCAAGAGAACATAAAAAGAATGTTTAAGCACTTTAATGACATTTTTCAAAATTCATTACAGGCACTTTATTGGTCGAATTACAATCTCGATCGGTCCTTAATAGATTTTGATAATATCATGGTTCAGTCGAGTTGTCACTTCATAGAACTTAACTGATCCCTTCATTGGAACAAAACTAATTTAAGTGATAGGTCAAGTTTCATCCAAGATAAACTCGACCGATTGGTCAAATTAGCTTTGTCGCATAGTGCATTCGATCGAGTAACCTTTATAGAAACTCGACTGATAGCACTGTATGGAAAAGTGTAGAAAAGTGCTTCTAGCCATTGTGGAGTTGCAAAAAGCAAAAATATATCTGTTGTAAGCCACAAAATGACTAGTTTTCATTCTTAAGTGTTCCTAAAGGTCAAGAGGCATCCCCAACTTTAAATAGGACCCCTTGAGCTTCATTCCAACGTTGAGCATTCAATGAAAAACTCTATATGAAGTTCCTATTCTATAGTTGAGTGTATCCTATAGCCTCCTCACTCTCTAATCTTAATCACTTGCTACATTCATTAGAGTGAGTAGAAAATATATAAGAGAGCTAGTCCTACATGTATATCTCGTGAGGCTCTCACTTCCACCACCTCCTATCTCTCTTTTTAACCATGAAGATATAAGTTCTCTCGCTTGGATAAGAGAGGTTAAGAATAATAAGGGAAGGAGTTCCTTTGTGAAGATCAAGTTTGAAGACTTGGAGCAAGAGTAGGTAAGACCTTGGTGAAGGAAGAAGACTCCTTGCTCAAGTGGGTTAGTCCTTGGTGAAAGCTTCTCCGAGTGAAGGTGAAGTCAAAGGCTGAAGATCCAAGAAGAGTGGGTTATTCTTAGAAGGTTGAAAACGTGTGAAAGAGTGGGTAAGTCCTTAGAGAAGGCTGAAGACTCATTGCAAAGTGGGTAAGTCCTTGGTAAGGTTGAAGACTCTCTATATTGGATAGGTAAGTCCTTTGGTTGGTCATGTATTGTAAGTCTTATGAATGAATATAAGAGTTCAATGGCTAAGAAATCTTAGAGGTTGACATCTCTAGGTAGTGGACTGACATACTCCTAGTTTGGAGTGTGGAACCACTCTACATAGCTTGTCACTTGGTGTATGTTCAATATCTCTCTCCCTTGCTATGTATGTTTTAGTTGCACTCAAACTTTCTATCTAGTAACCTTATCTTGTGATATATGTTGAACATATAATGAATTTTATTTAAGTGCATTCAGCTCTATACACCCCCTCTAGAGCATCCAATCATCCATCTAGGATCCAACATTCAATGATTTAGAATCCTAGAGATTAACCTGTCTAGGTAGTAGACTAACATACTCCTAGTTTGGAGTGTGGAACCACTCTACATAGCTTGTAACTTGGTGCTTGTTCAATCTCTCTCTCCCTTGCTATGTATGTTTTAGTTGCACTCAAATTTCCTATTTAGCAATCTTATCTTGTGATACAACTTGAAGGTCTAATGAATTTTGTTTAAAAGCATTTATCTCTATTCACCCACCCTATAGAGCATCCAATCATCCATCTAAGATCCAACAATTGGTATCAGATCGGGTTTTCTCCTAGCATACTTCAACAAGTAGGAGAAGATGGGTGACTACCAAAGTGGGAGATACTTCATCAACCTTCCAATCTTTGATGGGAGTAACTTCCTCAATTGGAAAATAAGGCTACAATTGTACATCTAAGGATCAAGTCTGGAGCCACGGCAAATGTTGGACCATTCATACAAGCAATCTAAGACCAAGATCGAAGAATGAGATGAAGCTACCATGAAGAAAGCCACCTTGAATTCAAAAGCAATCAAAATCCTCTATGCCACCATGAACCCCATTGAGTTCAACCGGGTTTTTTCTTGTGAGACAGCTTATGAGGTATGGAGAAAGAGATGCATCACTTATGAGGGGATAACTCAAGTGAAGGAAAGCAAAGTCTACATGCTCAAATGACTTCTTGAGAACTTCAAGATGGGAAAGGAGGAGAAGATAGAAAACATGTACTCAAGAATAAACACAATTGTAAATGGCCTTTTCATCCAAGGTCATCCTATGAGTACAGGAGAGATCAACTCTAATATCCTTATAACTCTCCCCAAGAGACGGGAACCCAAGGTGACTTCCATTGAAGAAGTAAGGTCTCTTGATGATATCCCCATTGAAGAGCTCATTGGAAATCTACAAGCCCATGAAGTCACACTTGATAAAAGAGAAGAAGTTGAAAGACAAGAGGAGAAAGAGCTAAAAATAATGAAGGAGGATGAAATCAAACGGTCAAATTGAAGCTAATACGGGACAAGCCTCTCCATACTCTCATGTGGAAGAAGATGCCATGTACTCCAAGGGTGGTTTCTACAAAGATAATAGTTCCTCCTTCATCTGGTGCCTCGAGTGTGGAAAAAAGGGTCACTTCAAGATAGATTGTCTACAAGGAAGACCCATCATCACAAGGAAAGAGAAGAGAAGTACAAGAAGGAGAAATAGGACAAGAACTCAAGTGACTCCTCCAACTCAAGCTCAAGTGAAGAATGAAGTGGAAGATCTAGATCAAGCTCTAGTGATGAAGGAGAATGACATTTTTCTTTTATGTCATCAACAAGTGAAGACTCAAATGAGGTAAATCGAAACTCTTTAGATAAAGAACCTTTAATTTCTACCATTAATGCTACTCGTGCCTCTCTTAACTCTTCTAAAAAGAAAAGGAAAAAACTTGCTAAAATTATTGATAATATGCATGTAGAATTAGATTATCCTAAACATGTATACTTGCTTGATTGATGATAAAAATGCTTGTCTTAGTCAAGCAGATGTTCTTAAACTTGAAATGCTAGGTTTAGGGATGTAAATGGTGCGGGTACAATGCAGGTCTGACAATACCCATAGCCATACCCATCTAATTTAGCGGGTCTGATTTTGATTCTAGACCCGCATAATATAAAACCTAGACCGACACCATACTCGTACCCGCAATATAGCAGGTATGTGGTGCGGGTGTGTGGGTAAGCGGTTCTATAAAAAATCATATTGTTTATGTAAGAAAAATGACTATGTTCTATATATTTTAATACAACAAGATATTATTATTATATAGTATATTAACATGCAATAGTTATATTTGATAATGCTATATTTTATAAATTAGAATTAATATAGTTAGTTGTTTACATATCTGTAGTCATCATCATAACATTTAACTTATGTAGAAAGTAATGTAAATTAGTGGATATTATTGATTTAAGTTTACATATGATGTTCATTATTGTAACTAGAATAGCTCATTCTCAATTATATGATTACTGTCAACCTTATTATGGTTAGAGTATGATATAATCTCAAGAATTACATTAGTTAGACTCTAAAGTATGATATATAAAACATATTATTTAAGTAGTTACTTTTGTATAGCGGGTACATGGGTCTAGCGGGTCTGGGTCCAAGTATACCCATTATTGGACCCACTTATATGCGGGTCTAAGGGTATACAGGTCCAAGGGTATGAAGGTATACAAATTTAGACCCATGATGATTTTTTAAGGGTCCAAATTTGTGGGTCCACAGGTCTACCCGTACCTATTTACATCCCTAGCTAGGTTGCTTGATAAGATTAGATTTCTAGAAGCTCAACCTCTTATGAGTAGTTCTAATGAAGAGCATACTTCAATTTTTGATTCTCTAATGCATTATATTGATGTTATTAAAACTAAAAATGAGGCCAAATATTTTGTTTTACAAGGATTAGAATATGAAAAATGGTGTTTATCGTTCTAAGATTGCTTTGCTTGAAACATAAAATGCCTCATTGCTCGCTAAAATCAATGTGGTTGAATCATGTTCTAGTTCTACTAGTAGAGAGACTAATATTTCTTCTCTATATATTGATAGAGATTCTTATTTAAATAATTCTCTTTGCTTATAAAATGATCTTTTGCATGCTAGAGATCATATCAATCATTTGTCTTCTACTATTTCTTCTCTTATGTATGATAATCATAGTTTGAGACCTTCTTTGCAAAGATTGTTAGTTGGTTAAAAGAATCATAATTATATCTGATACCATACTACTAAAAAAATTAGCAGAAATGGTTTAGGGTATGATGGTAGTCAAATGAACAACAAAGGAAAAGGACCTATAATATTCCAAGGATAATCCTCTAGTTCCAAGACTATAAGAACATGCAACTATTGCAATGATATTGGTCATTATTCTACTTGTTGTCCTTTTAGGAAAGCACCCCAGAGCAATAGGACTTGGGTTTCTATGCTAACCCCTATGGACCCAAAAACATAATTGGGGACCCATTCATATTTCTTCTTGTCGGTATGTTTCTAATGGGTTGACATGAGATATGGATTTCTAAATTGACTTCTCAATCTACATGAATGAAGAAAGGTGTGATGTGTATGGGGTGGAAACAAGTGGAAAAAGGAATGGTAAGAACAAAAGTTTTTCTTTCTTATAACCAATCTTAACTTATTTTTGTGATGTTAGTGTGCACTATGCATATGGTTTTTGAGTCAAAAGTGGTATTTTGATATTCTCTTCACAATATTGCTCAAAAACTATTTCTAATGCCTTCATAGTGCATTACTAACTTGCCTACACTTGTTTGGACATGGCTTATAATTTTATCTTGACTCTAGAAATATATATATATATATATATATATATATATATATGTGTGTGTGTGTGTGTGTGTGTGTGTGTGTGTGTGTGTGTGTGTGTGTACATATATATGTGTGTGCTGCTTTTTGACTCCAGGTTCAGTCGAGTTTGTAACTCGATCGATAGTCACCAATGGGTGTTGCCAAAAACTATCGTCGATCGAGTTATCAATACACGGAACTAGACCGAAAATAGTGTACATAGAATATACATTTGGCTTAATGAATGATAATTTTCCTCTCAACTAGATTTTCTCAACCAATATCCATATTCTTTTGCACTCCCATTTGGTACCTTTATATATGCATATTGCCATGTTCTAAATTTCCTATCTTGCTTACAACGATATCTTTCTAATTCCTCTAAATTGGTATATATGTATCTTATAATTACTTGCTTTGAGTTTCTTTGTAGGTTTTAATGATAATCTGTTTGGATCTCTTGGTTATATCTAAATTTATTTTTTTGTGCCCAAACTTGTTACATCTATATAAGTTATATATCTTGTTTGGATACAACCTTGAGGCTCTTAGTGGTAATCATTATTTGGTTATGATGCATATATGCTAGTGAGTTATATCCTTTCTTACACCTAAAATAGCATATCTCTTAGTTTAGATATATCTCTACTTCTACTCATAGCTTGCTTTATCTTGTGTATCTTTGGGTATCTCTTTCTATTATCTAGATTCTACTAGTAGTCCTAATTTATGATATCATCTACTAGTAGTTCACACACGTGTAATTCTAGCATTCCTTATATTTTCATCAAATGTTATTCTTCTATATGCTATGCATGTATCTTGTTTCATACTTTCTCAAACTTGCTTCTTGAATTTTATATCTACTATCTTGAGCTACTCACAAAACATTGTGATGCAGGACACGTAGGTCTACATTGTATGTAGAAATTGGAGCATCTTTGGATTTCATGTAGATTTTGCTTCAGTTTTAGTTTTTGGTGTAAGACTAGTATTTTTTATGCAGAAACAATCTTTTGAGAAGGCTCATCGCTTCTCCATGAGCCCTGATGCTTTTTGGGCAAATTTTATCATCTGGAGGGTTAAAATTGCAAGGTATTATTTTTTTGTAGCACTTTAACTTGCAGTTTGGGTTGTTTAAGTGCATGCTTTAACTTGCTTTTATTCTATGCTTGGTCAAGCCCCTAGTTGTTCTCTTCTATTTTTCTTATATAACTTTTTGTTATCTCCTTTCTTTTAACAAGTGGTGTTTCTTATGTCTTCATACCCCCACTTTTTGAAATGACAAAGGGGGAGAAAGGTATATCTTCTTTTGATAAAGAAGGAGAAGGCATGTCTTACATGAATAAGAGAAGCATGTATCTTATGTAAAGGGGAGAAGGTAAGAGGGAGAAGACACATATATCTAGCACATATATGAGTAGAAGACATAGTATTCTATAAATGTTATGAAAGCTAATCATGTAGGAGAAATAGCATCAATTGAAGGGGAGTATGAGGACTCCATGAGAATCAATTGAGGGGGAGCATATGAACTCAATTCTGTTGAAAGCCCAAGGTTTCTCCAAAGGTATGACTTTACTTAAATGCTTTCAATACATTTATGCAATGGTTTGTCATCTTCAAGAAGGGGAAGCATGTTGAATCAAGGTCTAAATTGGCAAAACCCTTATTTTGATGATGACTAAACCATTCCAATTAATTGTGTCTAATGCCTCTACTTGAATGATATTAGATTATGTATAGACACACTCCAAATGCCCTAACTTGTGCATCTCAACTTGGAGAAAAGATAAGTCAAAGTCAATACAAGTGCACATTTTTAGAATGTGATTTAAATCCATTAGAATCATATTTAAATCACTTGTAATAATTGTATAACATGTAATTAAGCTTAAAAAAATCAAGAGCACTTAGATCACATATTTAAGCACTCAAAAGCCATTTTCCAAAAATAACATCAGGATGTTCATCGGTCGAGTTGCAAACTCGACCGATCTTGTTTGGATCTTGAAAATGACTTTTTGATCGATCGATTTTTCATTTCACAGAACTCGACCGATCCCTCTGTAGACCAAAAGTGATTTATGCAGATCGATTGAGTTATCCCAAGACAAACTCGACCGATGGGTTAATTTGGTCTTGTCATATAGTGGGATCGGTCGAGTTACCTTTATGGAAACTCCATCGTACAGAAAAGTGCATCAAAGTGTTTCTAGCCATTGTGGATTTGCAACAATCACAAATATATCTGTTGCATGTGATAAAATGTCTATTTTGTGTTCTTCAGTGTTACCAAAAGCTAAGAGGCATCCCCATCTATACTAGGACCCCTTGGGCTTCATTCCAAGGTTGAGCATTCAATGCAAAACTCTGTATAAGATTCCTAGTCTATAGTTGAGTGCCTCCTACAGTCTCCTCTCTCTTTAAGCTTAATCACTTGCTACATCCATTAGAGTGAGTAGGAGATTTGTAAGAGAGCTAGTCCTACATGTATATCTTGTGAGTCTCTCACTTCCACCACCACCTGTCTCTTTTTCAACCATGAAGGCGAAGGTTCCCTCTCTTGGCTAAGAGAGGTGGAAAAGAACAAGGGAAGGAGTTCTTTGGTGAAGATCAAATCCGAAGACTTGTAGTGTGACATATTAGACCTCAAACCCTACCCCAGAGTTTGACCTTTTGGGCTTAGCCAAACAAGGTTTAGCATAACCCTAATGAGCTAATGTATGTATAAATCACCCTAATGTAACTTAATGTCTTCACATTAATCTTAGGCCAATAATGGACACATAAAATACGTCATAATAATTTCTTTAGTGTTAATAGGAAAATAAGGAACATAATTGGATGGATAATTGGTTAATGGTGAAATAATATTATAATAGGCTAAAATCAAATAAAAGAAGAAGTAATTTCATAAGAATGACTTCATATTCATTTTCTTTGGATATGCGTTGCCTTGGAGGCCAAGTTTCACAAATTTAGGATAATAATAGTCACATCTATTTTATTTAGTAAATGAAAAGGTGTTTTTCTTTAAAATATGAAACAAAATACTTAATGACTCCAAAAGTGGAAAATAATATTAGATTCATAATCTACTCATTAAAATATTCCTTTGGGTGAATTTTCACTCAATTTGGTGTAATTTTGATTAAAAGGTGAGATCAGGCGAGAGAAAGTGTGTAGAACCTTCAAAATATTAAATAAATATAAAATCAACTTCAACGTCTAAAATTAATGGCAAATTCATATCCAACACATTAAAGCTGGCTTGAGGGTGAAGTTTCATCAAATTTGGATAATCCTAATGTCATTAATGAAGTAGGAAAGAGAAAATATGATTTTATTTATTTAACACACTAAAAGTTCTCAAAAGGTAAATCTAATTATATAATCAGAATCTACATACCTTAACTAGCCACTATGAAAAATTTCATACTAATTGGGTAATGTTTGGACTTTCAATTTGGTTTGGGAAAGAAAATACACAGTAAAAACCCTAATTTGGTAATCTTGTGATAATGCGGTTGATTTACTAAAGTTTCTGATCCTTTTCTCTATCATGCCCTATCTTTACTTTTTCCACAATTCAACGACCACTATCTCAATCCGCTTCCATATAGTAACCGGAGTCATCTTGCGGTCCTGATTTTGTCTCCATCACCTGGTGTTTCCTTTCACATGTTGCTACAGAAGCTACAATTTCCTCACTATGCTATCTCTCTCCCCTTTGGACATTTCTCTTCCTTTTCACTTCATTTGGTTTCCTTTCTTGTTTCTGATCTGTTTGACCCCAAATTCTAGGAGATTTCATCACCCCAACATCCTATTCGATGAGGGACTTGGTCGGTCCCCTATTTCCCATTGTCAATGGGATTATTGGCCACTTCATGTCTTTATAGATATATATGACCCTACCATGTGTAATATTAGGGTCCTAGAATCTCAAAGATTCACTCAAGGTGCCATGAATCTGCCTCTTCATACTCCTTCAAACTCCATGTATATCCATCTGAGACATGGACTTCGATCCAACATCCAGATCCACTGAGATCGCCATAAATGATGGAGAACCACTTCCTTGGTCCTTGTGGTGCTTTTTCCTCTAACAATTTATCCTAGTTCTAGGTAATGAAGTTTTCCCTCTTTTTACTTCTCCTATCCATTTAACCATGTCAATGGTGATTGGGAGCATCGGTGGGTGTTTCCATCTATTGATCTATCATTGAGGTCGCTGCATCTATTTTGGGACATCCCAGCTTATTCATTTTGGTTGTAGTCTAGGATATGTGGCCTTCTGCATTTCTCCACCTCCTTCTCTAATGGCGGCATGCCTTATGGAGGCTTTGGTCAACACTGGACCTTGAGTTTGGGCTTGTTAACTCCGTGGGGATCTTCTGAATCAATTTATGTTGTTTCTTGGAGGTGAAGGAGTTCTGGTCACCAATTTCGATCTTGTATTGGGTTTTATTTTTTGAGTTTGCAACTATGTTGAAGGTCTGGCTTTCACGTGGTGTTTCAACGATGAAGACGATGCACAAACATCAAAGTTTGAACCTGCCCTCGATTTTAATTGGTTTTCATCATGCGATATTAGTTTTGTCTTTTGTCATTTCCTTTTGACTCCTCCTCGTTGTGTTGTGCGCCTAGGCGGGCTAGTTAGTCGCCACTCATTGGCCATGCCAACCTGGTTTTTAAAAGGATAATGTAGATATATACATGGATTTGAATGTTTTTCTGATTGGTCAATTTTCTTAAATCCATAGTTAATTATTTATAATTAAAAAAAGCTTTGGACTCAGGAAGCTACTCTCTATCCGATGGTACAATTATTATCACATAAATCAAATACGACAATTTCATGATTTTTATGGATTTATCAAATTGATTAATATCTCTGAAATTCAT
>OY856409.1:1441791271-1441871271 GCA_963693085.1 Alisma plantago-aquatica | reverse complement strand
GCGTTATAGGTCTGAACAAGGGGTTGGAGAGTATAACGAGGTCGAGGGGACAAGTGAAGGGGGTGTGTTGAGGAGGAAGAAGGATGGTGGGGTGAAGGGGAGGAGAGCAAGAAGGCTGACAAGGTTGGGTGTGCGTCAGGTTGATATGTAAGGGATGGGTATGGGGAGGGTGTGGTCGCATGAAGGGGTGAAAAGGAGGAGAGGGGATGGGGATGAAGACCTTATGGAGGTGAAGGGGGAGATGGGGTTGGGGGGTAAGCGTTTGAGGGTGGTGGTGCAGTGTGAACCAAATCACACATCAGTAGAGGGTGTTGGGGAGGTCCAGGCCCGTGAAGGGAAATGAAAACTCTATGTTGGAACATCCAGGGATTGGGCAGCCGTGGGATGGTAGACTCCCTCAGGAGGAGGTGTTGGAGGGAGATGCCCGACACAGTTTTTGTTATAGAGACTATGTGCAGAGGGGGTGATCAGGAGAATGTCAGGAGGAGGTGTGGTTTCAATGAGGGGTTTGGGGTGGACAACAGAGGTAGGGCATGTGGGCTGGGTCTGTGATGGAGAGGGGGGGGGCGTTACTGTGAAGTCCTTTACGGACCATCACATTATGGTGGTCATCGGGAGGGAGGACAACCCAAAGTGCTTCATCTTTGTGGGGATCTATGGGTGGGCAGCCACACATGAGAGACATAATACATGGAGGTTGATGGAGGAGCTCTGTACCTGATCTAGTTTATCGATTCTTCTTGGTGGTGATTTCAATAAAATTATTGCTCATGCGGAGAAACAAGGAGGACAACCACATAGTGAATGGTAGATGCAAAACTTCAGGGAGGCCATAGACAGATGCCAGCTACTAGATCTGGTTCAACAGGCAACAAATTTACTTAGAAGAGAGGACTTCATACAGACAATTTGGTTCTTGGAAGACTTGACAGGTTCCAGGCGGATAGAAGGTGGTGTGACATTTTCAATGTTAGGAAAGTAAAGAATTTTCCCATCCTCAAATCTGATCATGGCCAAATTCTCCTATGGGCTAAAAGAAGTAGCATGGGGGAGAGACAATTTGAAAGAAGGTTCAGGTTTGAGACCTTCTGGCTTTCTTCACCAGAGTGCAAAGAAGTGGTTGCACAGACATGGGATAGCAATAAACATCTGGGGCTGAAAGGTCAGACGGGGAAATGTGATGAGAAGTTAGAGGGGTGGGCAGAAAAAAAGTTTGGGAATATCAAAAGAAGAATCCAGAAGACAAAAAAGAGGCTCGGTATTGTTCATAATCGGCCACCTTCCAATGATATGCTTCGAGAATGTGAGTCTCTAGTGAAGGAGTTGCAGGAGCTTCAGCTGATGGAGGAAAGTTTTTGGTTAGCAAGAGACCAAACCCATGAGATGAGGGATGGAGATAGAAACACCAAGTACTTTCATCACAAAGCAAGCCAGAGGAAAAGACACAACACTATAGAAGGACTCTTCAAGTAGGATGGGACATGGCACACAGACATGGATTCTATTGTTGAAATTATCTCTTCATATTTCAATTCTCTGTTCTCTAGCTCCAACCATGTTGGTATGGAGGAGTTCTTGGAGGGCTTGCCATAGGTGGTTCCCGAATCTTCCTATTCAGATATGAATAGCATTCCTTCTGAGGCAGAAGTGTGGATGGCTTTACAACAAATGCACCCGAATAAAGCACCAGGACCGGATGGTATGAAAGCAATCTTTTATCAAAAATTTAGGACGACTATCAAGAGCAGTCTGCTATCCTTTATTTCTAAATGGTGGAACGGAGAGGTGAGTCTTGCTGCCATCAATGATACTGAAATTTTCCTCATTCCAAAAATGAGAAGCCTGGTCTGGTTATCTGAGTATAGGCCTATAAGCATCTGTAATGTATCTTACAAAATCATCACCAAGGTTCTGGCCAACAGGATCAAGCCACTTATGAATGAGATCATTTCTCAAAACCAAAGTGTTTTCATTGCGGGGAGGATGATAACAGATAATGCCTTGGTTGCGTATGAGATGTCAATACCATGAAACATAGGAAGAAGGGGAAATAAGGTCTTATGTCTCTTAAGCTGGACATGAGCAAGGCTTACGACAGGGTGGAATGGTCCTTCTTGGAGGGGGTTATGGGAAGGTTAGGGCTACCGTCTCTTTGGAGGGGGAAGGTTATGGAGTGTGTGACTAGTGTATCCCACAAGTTCATCGTCAATGGCAATAGGAGAGGATCTTCAAATTCATCTAGAGGGCTTCTCCAAGGTGATCCTATATCCCCCTGTCTCTTTATTTTTTGTGCTGAAGCTCTCTCTTTCTCTCTTTCCAAAGCACCACAGGACAACACTTCATATGGAGAGTAATGAGAAACATTCTACCAACCAAGGTAGAATTACTAAGGAAGCACGTGACCTAAGATGATGGTTGCACTCACTATGGACATCGAGAGGACATTTTACATGCTTCGCTACAGTGTGACATTTCTAGACAGGTATGGGCAGTAGGTGAGTTTGATTGGATGGTGCAGCTAGCTGCTCATGATGTGGGGAACTAGGTGAGGAGCTTGTTTGACAAAGAGGACGGCAGATACATGGATGAGGGAACATCTCTACTGTGGGTGGCATGGAAAACAAGGAACAAAGTGGTTTTTGACGATCACCTTTCTTTCATTCAAGGTATTGTGGCTAGCTTCATCAAAATGGTGGTGGATCATGCGAGGTATCATGCAGCCGTTGGACATTCAACCTCTTTGACAACATCAGAGACAGTCACTTGGCGGCGCCCACCCCCGGGCAGCGTGAAGATCAACACCGACATGTCTGTCACCACTTCAGAGGAGAATGGTTGTGGGGCAGCCATCCTGGATGAGCACGGTCAGCTCCTGTGGACCTTCTAATGTCAGTTAGAACAGCCGTACTCGGTGCTTAGTGTGGAGGGTATGGCTGTCCTACACGGCTTGTGTCTGTCCCTTAGGGAGGGCTACAAGGATATAGTGGGGAGATGGATTGCCTACTACTGGTGGAAGCCGTGAAGAAAGGTTGTGGCGGACACAGCTATGAGGACATCATCACCAGGGATATAATTGAGCTCTCTTGTAGTTTTCTTTCGTTTAATCTTTGTTTTATTAGAAGGCAAGGCAATAGACTAGCACATGCCTTATCCGTTTCAGCCTGTCATCTTGTTAACCCTTACTATGTTGGTGGGGGTTTGATGATCGGATCCTTGTACTTGCTGCAAATGATTTGATTGTGTAATAAAATGGTGGGCGACCTTTCTCAAAAAAAAATGTATATGTGTGTGTATATATATATGAGTATATTTTAATACACCCACGGGTAACCTAAATTTCGCTACTCGTGTTATCTAAAAAGTAGCAATTTCATCAGAAATGTAACTCGATGGACAAAATAGTCACTGTGTTGACCAAAAAGTAACTATTCGATTCAAATAGTAAAATTGGGAAGAATATACAGTAAAATTTTTGGAATAAATATGTAGTTGGATATTTGTTAGAGTTGTTGCAAATGTAACTATTTATGCATGTAAAGTAACAATTTGTAAGGTAAAGTAACCCTCTACAGGTGTAAAGTTAGAAACTCCAAAAAAATGTAACCAAATTTGGAGCGGGTATCTACCCACATGGGTAATAAATGAACTCCCTACATAAATATTTATATTTATATCTATTTGTTTACTTATATATGTAAATATAAATGTATTTTTATATATATGTATATATATGGTTAAAATAATGGTGTACCTAAGTACATGCAACCATCTTAAATAATTATGATCACAAACCACTATAGAGTAATCCAACATAATGGATGTAACTTATACATGTTAGATACAATTTCTATAAAAAATACCTTAATCTAATATATGTAGTCAATATAATGAAAGGGTATGTTTGTTTTTAAATCAAACGCAATTTATAGAAATTGTATAAACCATTGGATGTGATATATCTATATGTTATAATACATATTAGTTATGATTGTGATTTTTTATGCATGTCTAATCTAGAAGATATTTATTGAATCCATATGGTTGGATTCAATTGACCTATTCGATATGTGGAATTTTATTGTTGGATACACATGAGTTACATATACTAGCCAGACACACTTCCTGATCTCTCTCTCTCTCTCTCTCTCTCTCTCTCTATATATATATATATATATATATATATATATATATATATATATATATATATATATATATATATGAATATTATATATACATATATACACACACACACACATATATATATATATGAATAAGTTGCTATGATGAGAGCATGAGAGCCATTTGAATAATGCTAAATTTGCAGTTTATTTTTGAAATCCAACCGTATGTACGGGAAGAGCATAAATTCATTTTCTCTCACACAAAATTATTGCAATAGAATATTTTTTACTTGTCTATATGTATTATAAACACTTTTTACATCCAACGGTCTCCCTAAAATTCCATATGGAGTGTTACTAAGTATTCTATTGCTTCACATGATGTACACATCTAATGATGACCAAATCATGTAGGAAGGTAAGATTTAGGTATAGTTTTAATCCATGTTGCTGGACTATAAAAAATTGATCATCGTAGAGAGTTATTCAAATGTCTCTGTTGCTCTCACAAATATTTGTTTCTCACTAAATCATTGCCATGCAAACACACACACACACACACACACACACACACACACACACACACACACACAGACACACACATATATATATATATATATATATATATATATATATATATATATATATATATATATATAGAGAGAGAGAGAGAGAGAGAGAGAGAGAGAGAGAGAGAGAGAGATAGAGAGAGAGAGAGGTTAGGAGGTGTGTACTAGCTGGTGCATGTAACATATGTGTATCGGTCATTTAATTGGCACATGTGGAGTACGTTCACAACATCCAACCATATGGATTGATCCAAAACTATACAGATTAAGTGTGTTTAAAAAATCATCACCATATCTCATATGGATCATGAGATATAGCAATATATAATCCAATAGTTTTTGTAGTTTCTACAACTTACATGGATTACAAAATACACATCTTCTTTCATTTGATGATATATATATATATATATATATATATATATATATATATATATATATATATATATATATATATATATATATATATATATATGGGCCCATCTTTATTGCCCACGCGGGTAGGTACCCGCCCACCCTTCTGACCACTTCTTTTCAAAAAAAATAAATTCACAATTGTAGAGGACTAGTTTTTCTACCTCGCCAAAAAAATTTAGCCAAAAATAATATCATTTTCCCCTCCAAAATAAAAAAACTCATCCTTATATATATCTGCTGTATATTTTGTACAAAGTTACTTTTTTTGCCAGCAGAGTTACTTTTTTGACACCATAATTACTTTTTTTACAACAGAGTTACTTTCTTATCCAGGAGAGTTACTTTTTTGGCTGTCGGGTAGCGAAAATCCAAGCTACTTGTGCGGGCAATGAATGAACGCTCTCTCTCTCTCTCTCTCTCTCTCTCTCTCTATATATATATATATATATATATATATATATATATATATCAGATTGTGGTGACTTTTCATACACCTCTTATCTAAGGGGTATACATCACATCCATAAGGTTAGATTGTGGTGTAGTATTCAACAATCATCATAATTAAAGATGGATACATATAAGCTACATGTACTCAAGTACACAATTATACATTACATATATAAAAAAAATGAGTCATCAAGGAGACTTCCTCTCCCCGACCCCTCATTGACCTGTTGAGGCCCGACACAGAAGGAGTTTGGTAAACCAAGTGTGTGACTCATTAGTTCCAGCGCAAACCATGTCTGACATAAATCTTAGTTTAATCATCCCTGTAAGAATTTGAAACTGAGACCTCTACATGCGTTCACAGTCCGATCACCAGTGAGCCACACCCTTACGGGCATATACATACATATATCAATATGTATGTGTGTATGTATATGTGTGTGTCTATATATATATATATATATATATATATATATATTGATGTGTATGTATATATATATACATATATGTATATATATGGATAAAATAATTTTGTACCTGAGTACATGTAGGATACATGTATCAACCTTCATTTATGATGATTATAAATTTTTATTAAATAATCCAACCTTACGGATGTGATGTATACCCCTTAGATAAGATGTATATAAAATATCACCACAATCTGATATTCATATATCATTCAATGAAAGGATATGTGTATTTTCTAATCAATGGTAAGTTGCACAAAATGCTAAAACTTTTGGATGATATATCACTAAATCTCCTGATATAAATGAGATATAATTGTAATTTTTAAGACACATCCAATATATAATGTTAAATCAATCCATATGGTTGGATTCTACCGACTTACTACACATGTGCCATTTTCATAGTCGGTACACGTCAGTTACATGTACCGACTGGTACAAACTTGCTAATATATATATATATATATATATATATATATATACATACACACACACAGATATATATATATATATATATATATATATATATATATTTGTATGTGTGCAAGTGTGTGTGTATACATATGTTTGTATATATGTATGTATGTATGGATATATATATATATATATATATATATATATATATATATATATATATATATATATATGTATATACTAATAGTAAACTATGACATTATTAGTGTTTATAAGTGCTATAAATAATCTTATAGATTATTCTATAATTCCTATCATAGACACTTGACCAATTGGTTGAATGAGTCACTTTTTGTGACTTGAGTCTACAAGTTAAGTGGTTTGGGTCCTTTGATATACATACCTATAGTGCTATCTTGGCTAGATGCAATCTTTATTACCTATTTTGAACGTCCTAGTCTCATTAAGTCACACCCACCCATGCACATTTTTCTAGTGGTTTCTTCCATATTCTTTTATCACTCAGATGTCATTAAGATTTGTTATGGGAAAGTTGATAGACTCATACTTACCAACATGACATGGTCATTTATTTGGTATGTTCTTAGAAAACTTTTCATAATATTGATCCTATTAGATATTTTTTTCGATATTAGGAGAATGTTGGGAAGGAATAGGAGGGCACATCGAACAAAAAGTTAACAAGATCATGTGAATGCTAATTTTTCTATCTAAAAACATGGTCATATAACACTCTCTGGAAACAAAGGGGAACAAAGGGACATCGAAGTAACTATTTTAATAATTTCATCTACCCTTTTCTTTTCCCATGAGCAATTAACAAACTACTCCTTTATGGGATGCCATAAACAGAATTGACATTTTTAGTTTCAATATGATAGATGCCTATATAAATGATTTCCTTATCACTACATTCTTACAACCTTAACATTTGTTTCTAGTTTCTCTTCCTAATGGTGAATCTAAGGAGCTTCTTCTAGTGACTGAGCCCCCTCTCCTAAAAAAATATTAGTTAAGTAGAAGACTACAGCATTAGATATTGTATGCCAGTAATTAATAACTCATTTTCACTATTGTTGACAGACCAACCCATGATACTAGAGGTTGTGGGGGGATTGAAAGTAGGATTTTTGAATGAAGAAACACAATCGGTATGGAAATAGGGTGAAAACAAAAAAAGTAACATTTTGTTCACTAACTACTACCATTCAAGGTCAACATAACATCGTGAAAGTGTTTTGATCATCTTCAACAAGATGCATGGGCTAAAAAGTTTATATATTATATTTCTTATTGATGCTTTGCTCAGATCTCATAACTTCAAGGATAATTTTGAGTTTTACAATTTTAGAGCAGTCACATAGTCAAAAATTTACTTGCATGATAGCAAAAATTTGTTGTTGAAGGTCTCATTTCAATATTTTTCCAACAAATATATGTTTGTTCATTTATTTATTCTTAATTTTCCACACATTATTAATTATGTATAACAACCGTTTCTTCTTTTGGCCAATTACAATGAGTTACTCACAATTTTCTTAATAACCACATTGAACTATCAACATGCTAAACTATGTTTATTTTTATTTACTCCCAATTGGAAAAGTACAACATTGTTCAGTAAAGTAAGCAAATCACATTGTTGATTGGTAAATTGCATCTAGATGACCAAATGATTAGAGAGTTCATGTAAACTACATCATATTTTCTCATCTTCTTCTTTTGAATTCTACATAAACGTGATGGCCAGGTAGGTTTGATCAATAAATTGGTGTCTATATGTTTTCTTCTAGCTTTAGAAATAAAATATTCTTCTTAAATAAATCATTCAATAGATAGTAATTAGTTGATTCTTATTTTAGTCACCTATTATACTTTTATGAACTTCTACATTGATGATTTTATATTTTATATAAGGTCAAGTATGTCTACTCTTACTTAAATATATGATTTACTCAACACATCTCTTGAGATAGTCAACATGATGTAGGCATCGACAATTTTGCTCCCTATGTTTCTGGTTCACAAAATCCATAATGATTATCTAGATCTGCCACTTTTCTTCCCTTGTTCTCTTTCCTTTTCCCTTCCATTTTTGCTTCTCCATCTATCTTCCCCCATGTATGAAACAAACCTTATTTTTTTATAATATGTTTTAGTGTTGACAAACCTAACTTGATCTATTTTTCTATGTAGTTGAACATATTAGACTAAGGCCCAAACCCATTGCTCAAGGCTCTTGGGTTTCCAAGTGGGTGACTTTAGTGTTTTTCTTGTACTGGAATAAGTTAGGCCTATGTATATCCATTGTATCTGCTTTATTAATATATTTCACTTGACGAAGTGATTAGGAGGTGATGGAAAGTCAAAGATAAAGGATCGGCTGCCAACGCCTTTTGTTCACACAAATGGAAATCAGTCTTGTTTACATTATTGTTCTTCACCAAACTATTGGAAGACCCTACAATCCAAATTTTGACCGTAAAATTTTTATTGCAATGACTACTCAATCTCGATTTCCAAGCACTTTCTTTAACACTGCATCCCATCGAGCCGAGAGATGATGTAGTATCACCTTTTTTCTCCATCAGATTGATGACTTTAGTAATTGATCCCTAATCTTCTTTCTCATCATTATTTGTTGAACTGTCCTCATCAAAATTCAAGAGTTCATCAATGTCTCTGTTTTGGTCAAGTTCCTCTATAGTTGATGTATAACCTCTATCGTAATCTTTCTAGTAATCAAATTCCACATTGGATCTGTACACAATTCCTCTATGTGTCAAACTGAAAGCCCAACATAGATAAGTGGTCCTCCATCCAGTTTATTATGAGGGGCAAGATGTTCGATGCCCCAAAGAACTCATCCACTGAAAAAGATCTTTCCTGGAAGAATTTCAATATTTAGATCTAATAGCAAAGACAACAAATTTGCATCCCTCTGGAGTCATTGTCAGCCCTCCTGAGTCATCTATTGTCTTGGACAACTATAATCCCTGGAATGGACTGCATTGATAAGGTTGTGTGTAGGACCAATCATAGATGTGAGCAAATGTTCATATTGAAAGCACGTAATAGTTTTCCCATAATCCTATATAGAGAACAAGTAGGAGATAAACTAGGGAGCAAGTAGGAGATACATAAGGAAGGAGCAGATGGTGTTGGTCTTCCTTTCCTAATTGTAACTTAGTAAGTGGTGTAGGAGATACATAAGGAAGGAGCAGATGGCATTGGTCTTCCTTTCCTAATTGTAACTTAGTAGGTGGTTGACACAACAGGGCTAAAAAGAAGTTGGTACTTTGAATTGAAATATCTAGCACATGTGCAACTGTACCTATAGTACTTGGGACTGACATATGGTTGTAGGAAAATAAATACAATATTTTAGCAACCGTTCAACTTACTAGTTGTTGCCAATCTTGTGGCTACCACAACTATTATCGGTGTGAGGACATGGACTCAAAGGAAAAGAAACTACAAGGGCACAAAGCACTCCAGCACGCAATTGGCTTGGCCAAAAATTGCGGGCGGGTATCATTAACTATTCTTTACCGTGCCTACAATTTAGGGGCACATTACATCTTTAGGTCATGTTTAGTTGGGTGCAATACTTTTGTTTAATTTTTAAACTCATAATATTTGAGATAATTCTTTATTTTATATGATGTAGTTGGATGCAATTCTATGATTTGGAACCTCATCCAAGTACACACTTCAACCCCAAATTAAGAACATGTAATGTATACAATTCGGGTATGGCCTAGTGTGTGATTTCTCAGCAATGTGTGATGTCATTGTTGATATGCAACTGGAGTTTCCACCATTGCCCAATCCTTATAGTCCCCACTCCCCACCTCTCTCTCTCTCTCTCTCTCACACACACACACACACACACACACACACACACACATCCTAGTGGAGCCACAAAAAATCACTCAGAGCAGTAGCAACCATAATGTTTCATAGCATATCGCTCTCTAGGTGAACTACACCAAATGAAATTCTTGACATATTATACCTTAATGATTCTCATTTTCTTAAACTATCAAAATATTTTCTGATATTACACTATACCTAACACGTGAAAAGAAATCTTAGGAGGTCTAATTACATCATATCAAATATTTGTTGTAGCAACCACAATATTTCATAAAATACTACTCTCAAGGTGAACTACAACCAATGGAATTCTTCAACATATTATACTTTAATGATTCTCAATTACTTAAACTAATGAAATATTTGTTGCATTTTATCGTATTAAAAAGGGGAAAAAACTTAGGATATCTAATTACATCATACCAAATAGCATATAGTAGGTAGTATAAAATACATGCTTTTGACCTATCTACTTTTCAAATCATTATTTGCATTCTAACTACACCCCATCAAACATGACCTAAGTGTGAAGTTTTTCCTGATTGATCGCTCATTCCCTATGAGACTACCTACATCTTTTCCTATCTTGAATAGCCCAAGCTAGCTCGGTCAATTGACGAGGTAAGCATTTGGTTTAATACTTTTAGTATGAAGGTTGCATCGTAATTAGACACATGTAGTGGTGGGTCGTGATTGGGCCATCAGAGGCCTCAGACTTGTGTCTCACCCAAATTCCTAGGATATAAGTCTGACCAAGCAAGGTTACAGAGGAGGAAATTTAATATTATGAAGAAATAGATTATTAGTCATCTTTTTATGTATAATTATATCTATGTGAGTTAATAGCTTCTAGGTCGAAGGTGTTGGTAAATTTGTAAAATTGAATCATACGATAGACATGATTGTGTGGATTGGAATGGTCAAAGATGAGACAACTTATGTTTAAATGATAATTGAAGAGCCATAGATTTGTCTAAAGATTAAGCCCTAAATTGTCTTTTGTTTTGGGTTGTGGAGTCAGAAGGTATTTTTATTCAACCCACCCTCCTCTTGTAGAGAAATTGTTTGACCCAATTACATTACTCGTAATAAAATAAAACTTGGTAGAGGTTATACCATTATGGAAGAGGAAAGGAAGAGGATGACCCACAAGATCGAGGAGATGAGCTATGTATATAAGATCTTTTGTTGATGTTTGAAGATGGTGTTTGTCCAGAGAGTCAGCCAAGCTAATCAACTTGCAATCAACTTTCATGAAATTCACTTCTTCGATATGCATAAGGTCTTCATTTATCATCCGTGTCCAAGGCAAGAGGTTAGGATAACTATCTAATATGTTCTATATGACTTCCACCGCAATGCTACTATCCGTTTCAACAACAATCACCTTTGTAAGATGCCACTCCTTCATCAGTTGCATGGCTAGACCGATCGCTCTGAGTTCGGCTTCAACTACAAATCTAATGTAAACCATGACTCTTCAGGCTGCACCTCCCTTCCATTTCCCCATTTCAGTTGATAATTGTCACAATGATGGCATCCTGGTTGGCCTTTATAGCTGCATCAGACATCACCAGCACCCAGTCTCTCTCCAGATTTGTCCAACATGTGTCACATGTCACAACCGGAACATTGCTCCTTTGTTAATGCCAAGCATCGCTGACCTCACCACATAGCAAGTTGACAGTTCTCAATAAAGCCCGCGAGGGACAAACATGTTTTGGAGGAGGTGTCATGTAAGGTGGCGTCATGGAGAAATTTACACAAAGTGATCCACTAATGTAAGAAGATCGTAATTCCAACAAAAAATTACACCATCACTATGAAGACCTCTAAGACCAAACGAATACCACCAACAATACCAACAACATAGCATCTTCATACTACAAGTTAACTGACCTAGCTATCATTATGTTAAATACTGGTATTCAATGTTGACCAGATTGAAAACCGTTGGTTTTTAAATTTGAGTCATTTCATTGTATTGTGTATGTCATTTTACAAGCCATTTCATACTGAAAGAATAGTACCACTTATGGTTAGTTTTTCTTAATAGTTCATGTTCTCGTTAGTTTTTTTTTGTTTATCTAAAGCACCTCGATCACTTAAATGTTATTATTATTGCTCTTATAACCCATTTCATATAAAAAAATAAAGCTTTGCATCTGATTAGTTTCTCCATATATGTACTACATTAGATCAATGGACATTTCAAGTTACTAGGGAGCCTCACTCTCGGTCGGGTTGGGAAAGGGCTAAGGTTATTATGTGTTTAATTGTTAAAGGTTGGGACAACATCTAAGACATAGGCCCAAACAATTGATTTGAATAGTTCCTAGGAAATTGGGTAAGGCACAAGCCTTAAGCCTCAAGTGGCCCAATCGCAACCTGCCACTACCTTTATCTACATTCAGTGCAGATATGTAGGTAGCCTTCACAGGTTTAAATTTGTTGTCCTGGGATTGTCGATATCCCAACCATTGACAATTAAACACATGGCTAGTAACTTGTAGCGCTTGACCAAACCTGAAGGGAAATAGGCTCCCTAGTTTGCAAACCCAAAGAAAAAACTGTTGATCTCATGCGATGCATAAATCGAGAAACCCAATCAGAACAGAGCTTTATTTTTTATATGGAACAAATTAGAGGAGCGATAATAATACATTGAAGTCAACATCGAGACGCGTTATACAAATAGAAAAGACTATGAGAAATAGAACTATTCCATTAGTATTAAATTGATAATAAAAGTGACCTACACAATACAATAAAACTCAATTTCAAAATCAATTAGGTTTAAGCCAGTCAAGACTGAATATTAATATTTAACATAATGATAGGTAGGTTGATTATATTGTAATATGATGCTACTATTTTGGTGATATTATTATATTTGGTATCGATGGTCTTCTTAGCGGTGGTATTAGGTTTGGTTGGAACTAGTACCTTAGAGGATCAAGTCATACAAACTTTTTCATTGCTATCACCCTTCATGACTCCTCTTCCAACACATCTTTGTCCCTCACGGAGTTAAGGGAGAACCTTCAACATATAAAGATGTTTTCTTTTCTGAATTGGGTAGTTTAGGGCTTAAGTTTTTGACAAATTTAGAACTTGTTGGTGGAGATTCAACATCACTCATTTCATATATGACCATTCCAATCCACAAATCAAGTCTACCCACACATGGTTCATTTTAAAAAGTTTATCAATGCCTTAAACCTTGACGATTTTATCTCAGATAGCTATAACTATGTGTGGAAAGACGACAAACATCCACCTTCCTTAGTAAAATTCGATAACTTCCTCTATAATACTGCTTGGTCAGACTTATATCCTCTAGAATCTTCGGTCTAGGTCATGTATACATGTTTTATCATAACATTTTATCTATGACGCCAAACTCTTCTTTTGAGGACCAAAGCCTTTCAATTTGAGAATTTTTGGCTGACTTCATTCTTGTAACAATATTGTTCTCTAGGATAGTACAAACACATCTCAAGTCCAACACCAATAGCCATCCTAAAATCTCAACTCTCATATTAAGATTTAACTTATTCTCCTCAAATCATTGGATTCAAATACTTTTTGCCTAATGCACAAAGATATTACAACCCTTACTAAAAAAATCTAATCTAGATATGTCTAACTCCCCTTCATGCTAACCCCTTCTCTCTTTCTTCACTCTCACAACATTGCCACTCTCTAGAACACTGTTCAAACTACAACAAACCCTTTGAAATCAATGATTGAAGATTAGATGTCTCAAATAAGGTGACAGATCACTACCTCCTTTCCATAAAAAATTTCCATATCATAAGTGCTAGAACTCCATAAACACCCTTAGCATAAACAATTCCTATACCCACTACAAACCCACCATTATAAATCACATTATTAGACTTTTTTCTAACCTTTCTAAACATTACACAACTCAAAAACACCTTTACTTTTCCCTTAATCAATCCCTCTTCCAAAATTATGAGATCATTACCCACTCCACTCTTACAACTCTTTTCACACATGAGGGGATTCTTTTCTCTCTACAAAATACAAGACCGAAGAAATCATGAGGTCCTAATTGTTTTCGATCTCTTTTTATTCTACAAATTAGAATAGCCTCAGACATCTATTTATAGACACCTTTGACAATTTACACACAAACCCTTACCATTCTCACTCATTGAAAGTTTCAAGTCTAAACACCATGTAACGACCTCACTTTTTAGCATAATTGGGGGTTCTTGAATTGGAGTCTACACTCATATAACAAATTTTACATATTTTATATCCTCAATTTTGGTAAAATTAAATTATATATATATAAACATGAATTAATAAGTAAGTTTTGTAATGGATTTGTCGATTGAACAATAAAGTCACCTTGGTGGCATGGGTTCAATCCATGGCCAATATAAAGGCCCATGAGAACTATTTTCTTTGCAAATATGTCCTTGTGGTAAAAGTTAAAGAAATAAGAGAATTTTATGCATAAATAAAGGATAATGACTTATGGTTTGTTACAAAATGGAATCATGGAACAATAGACAAATTTCTAAAATATTCTAAGATAATTTGTAAATTATATAATTAATGGGAGCAATTAGCTAACCATGTCTTGCAACACATGTTTGAGCACCAAATATGGATAATTCGGTCTAGTTTTTGGAACACATAAAGATGATGAGGAAACTAAGATAACTATATGATTTGAGAGAAAATGGACGTTCATGTGATAATGGTAATTATTTTAAGGAAATACATAAAGGGCAAGTTTAGAAAGACATTAATGAGTTTTCTTCCAAATATAGTGGAACTATATATCAAATTGACTAGGAGAACAAGTAGAATACAAAAAAATAATATTGTTACATGAATTTGATCATAATTCTGAAAGTAGGGTTAATGTATGATTAAGTAATGACTAATACATGGAAATCTTAGATCAGATAGTTAATATGTTGAGTATATTAAAAAAATTACTTTTCTATATAAACTGATATAGATGACTATGATGAGATCTTAACAGATGATTATAAGGATAATGAATAATTAGTATTTCTAGACCATTAATCATCAACATGTGCAATTAGGATTTTGAACATCAAAGATGCAACTTGCTATGCACTTAAGGCACATAATCTGATATAAGTTTTCATGATGAAATGACATGGTACTTTTGATAATCATGATTACACCTAATATGAATTAGGGTTCTTAAGTCATTAGACAAATAAAATGAGAATTGGGATACTAAGGAAACCTAAAGGCTAAATGATGATTAGTATTTTGATTATGATGGTAACACTTTAGGATTTACATAGATGCATATTAAATATTGGTTTCTTGATTTGCTTGTTTGATTGGATAATAAGCTTAATGACTACAAGATATGCATGATCCTACAAAAGGTATGTGGTTACGCTTATGACTACCCACATTAACTTGATGGTGATTTCTGAGTGCTTTTTGAGGATTGAACAATTAAACTGTTGAACAAATAAGAACTGTCATTTTCTTCTCATAATCTTTCTTTGTGTGATACTCATAGTGGCATTATAATTTAAAGAACTAAATAAACATCCAACAGTTTAGTTGTTCAATCTTCAAGAAACACTCAACAAACATAAAACAACTAATGTGGGTAGTCATAGGCGTAACAAAGTACCTTGATGATGAGACATGTGGATTATGAAATTATATGTCAAGCATATTATCCAATTAAACAAGCAAACCAAGCAATCAACTTTAATATGCATTTTGGAACATTTCACTTTCTAGGAAACAAAATAAGTCGTATAGCACTTAATGATGTCTATACCGTATAATTCCTCTAGGGTCATCTATAATTTGTATATTTAAGTATCCATAATATAAATATCAAAATTTGTGTTACACCATTGTAGTTATCATAGTCAAGCTTAAAATTATATGAGATTTTACTCGATATTGTTGTCAATAATTTCTATATGATGTTTTATTAGATATGCCTCATTTTTATTTACCCATTTACAGAGGGTAGGGTTCTATATAGATATTATACTTAGTTCACATAGATTATCCATAATTTGACATATCTTTGACAATTGGGAGTTCAAAAAGTCTAGAGCTCGTAATATTTATCACATTTTACCATTTAATTCATTTATTATGGATTGGGATGATCTTATAACTTTTTTTAGTTTGTATTTATATAGATGTATTGTTGGTTTCATATGTTTTATTTTTTTTATAAATATCTTAGTTACATATATAGAAGGAGAACCTATTATTTAACTCTCAATTTATCATATTTGGTAGGGATTTAATGTCAATGGTATAATGAGGAATTTTTTATGAACAAGTTTTGTATTAATAGGGTTTCTCATCTAAGTTCTAACATATTATCATTTATTTCCTCTCTACTGAAGGTGATCAAACATACATACATTTTTTAGGTTATTCACAAAATTCAAGATTAGAGTTTTCCCAAGTAGTAGACATTACTTTGTCCAGGTCTATTGTAAGTGGGGAAACCCCAACACCGCCTAAGTGGATTTGAAATAATTATGACAGAACCTTCACTAAACATCCTTCTTTGGAGACCTCATTTGATTCCACTTACATGGTGATATATTATTCTAAATTATTAAACAAATTTTAGGCTAAATTATTTATGTTACATCACTCCTACATATGTTTCAAGGTTCCAAGTGAAAGTAATCAATTGTATGGAACTTACTATTTTAGGGTCCATGCTAATTTTTCACGTTTGCAATCATTTGTAGTTGTCCCAATTAAAGAAAAATTCTAGGGTACTCTACCAAGTTGTATGCCTACAGTTGTGATTTCAACATTCTAAGGGCCTTATTGTAGATCTATATTCATGTACTTCTTCCTCAATAATAGCTCCATATAAATCTATGTCTAGGGGAGTCCAAAAGCTAGTAGAAGATCTAAGTATCTCTCTTGACTTTCTATACTAAGGTACCTACCTCACATCCTAGTCACTTAGTGTATCATACTTGCAACCTAAGTATGTCCTAATAATTAGGTAAATGATATTAGGGTTTTTTTAATTGATTTTTTTCTTCTAAGTTCTAAATACTCCTAACAGACCCTAGTTTTCTGAGACATACATGCGTGAGGTCTATTTATAGGATCTGATACCATTTTGTAAAGACCCAATCCTTGTGATTAAATATTTAAAAATAATACTAGAAAATACAAACAAAACTTTTTACAGTCATGCTTTGCAACAGAGTCATGGAAGTTGTACATTGGATTATAGAATTAATAGTAGGATTGAGTCCTATCTACTCTTCAAGAATGAACAACTCTTTCATGTCTCTTCTAGGTCTTCTTTGATCACCTATCCATGAATTCCTATAGGAACAAGACTTGTCACACCCCAATTTTCAAAGATAATTTGAAACATAGAATGTAGTTTTTCCTAAATAAAAACGTTAAGGGGCTAAATGCAAAAAGATCACAAATGCCATTTCTTATGTGAAAATGAAGTAACAAAGATTAAAATGAGACTCAAATCTATTTCCTCCTTCATATATATATATATATATATATATATATATATATATATATATATATATATATATATATATATATAGGGTAGCGATCTAGTGAGAAACATTCTACGGTGAGAGCATGAGAGGCATTTGAATAACTATAAAGTTGTAGCTTATTTTCAATATCCAACCTTATGGATGGGAAGAACATCATTACATTTACCTTCACACAAAAAATCATCACAATCGGATATCGTTTACATCTCCATATATACAATATACACATTTTACATCCAACGGTTAGCCTAAAACTCAATATTGAGTGTTGAAAAGTATTTTCTTGTTGTGCGTGCAATACAAGTCCTATGATGATGAGATTTTATGGGAACGTGACTAATAGGGTATATTTCCAATCCATACGGTTAAATTATGAAAATTTGATCATTGTGAAAAGTTATTCAAATGCCTCTCATGCTCTCACCAAGATATGTTTCTCACTGGATCATTTTCCTATATATATATATGTGTGTGTGTATATATATATAATATATATAATATATATATATATATACACACACATATATATAAATATATATATATATACACACACATATATATACATACATACACACGCACACACAGACACACACACACACACACACACACAGATATATATATATATATATATATATATATATATATATATATATATATATATATATATATATATATATATATTACATGATTCAATTGACTCAAGTTGATCCTCTTTTATTTTCTCTCTCCTCCAAGATGGCAATAAAGCATAAAAAGGGATAAAGAGGTGATCATATGACTCTTGAATAAGTGAATAATTCATATCTCGAATTATGAGTCAAAGATTCAATAAGAGAAGCCTTTTTAAATTATCTCACACTTTAATCATAAGATTAATGGCTAATATATAAGTTATGGACTAAAACATGTACAAAATTGAATTCTAACTGTCTAATAATATTCTAGACCATCAAATTAACCTATTATTCAAACTTGAAGTCATTTGAACCATCATTGACCCTCCAATTCAACATAGGAGAAGTTTGAATATAGTTGTACTAAGGAATTAATCAAATTTACATTAAGTGAATTAATTTCCCTAAAGTCTCGACTCTTTATCAATGTCACGCGTCACATTATTTTTGTGCTTTGCATCCACTGCTGGATCCTGATCCAACAACCTATACATAATCATCAACCTTCACTTTTCTTGCAATCAGAGCCATTTTCAAAGTGTGACCTTTCTCAACCTCTTTCTCCCTACACAGTACACTATTTCCCTTGATTCTTTCTCTGAAAAAAATTGTAAAGTCAAGACAAACCCAATAATCCCTAGTTTTATGGGGTTTCCTACCCTAAAGAGGAAACACCCATTAGGGCATGGACTCCCCTCGCTAACCCAAAGTCATAGAGTTGTAGGCCAACCCTTGAACCTATAAATAAGGAACCGGGAATGACCATTGAACCTCACCGATCTATCCTCCACCTCTAATTACATCACCTGTGCCCTGAGCTGCCTCAACCTATTCGACTTTTATTTCTGGCGACCACCTCTTTTCCATTTCCCTTGTCTCGTTTGTGTTGCAATTGGAAACCAAGTATGAGATGACCCAACACCAAATCAGACCATCACAGCGTAATTAATTGTAGAATCAAACATTAGCAGTGGATTACTAAAAATCACTAAAAATTAAAACCATTTACAAAGAGATCCATTTCCAGGAAACTTTTATAACAAGAATCAAAATATTATATACACATTCTGGTCCATAAAGAAGATACCATGTTCCTTCTCTTCTCGAGGATTACATAAAACAATTACTCTGTTAAATCTACACATGAGCAACATAAAACCTCGAGGCATTCAATGCCAAAATCTCATATTGATCATTAAAGAACTAACTACTGACTCCTAGGACCTGAGAGTACAGAGACGACTCATAGGACTCATATTTACAAGACACGACAGTCAGTATCTCCACTTGAGATGTTACTGCTATCCCTGTTGATGTTGTCCTTCCCCTACTATAGGGTTTCTACCTCCTCATCCTCATCCACCTAAAAAGGTTGGATCCCACGGGGGCGAGACAATTAAAATTTGTCCCAGCGAGAGATATAACTCTCTGCCAGAACATTATTATTGCAGGTAACAATAATAAACTAAGTAGAGTAATCTCTACTGAATAGCAAGATTAAACCATTATTAAGCAGATTAGAGCAATATCATCTATTCATTTTAATAAGGAATATGAAGAACATGTATAATATTTATCCACTCCAGGATACAATAAGCAATGTGACATCAACCAATAGTTTCCTTAATTTGTCCTTAAGCAAATATGCTACACAGCTGAATTACATTTTACAATCATTCTTATGCCCTGAGGAAGTGAGCCGTACCACTCAAATCCAACCTTTGATTGTGAAACCCAAAGTCGATACCATACAAGATCAAAGGAAGAGTCGAACTCCTCGATCTCATCCGTCTTAGTCAGTGCAAGACCACAAGTAGTACCCCAGTCTCTTTCTTAAGTGATGTTAGTCACAGGGTTATCTCTCATAGGCTACCCATCCTCTAGCCCACCTAGGTACAGGTCCCAATGCTAGTAAATCTGAGACACGAGCAAATTCACCATGCTCACTGAGCCATGAATGCATTCATGCTCCATCACACTGAGCCATGGGCCTGTTCACCATGCTCTTATATATATATTGAGTCTACAACTGAAGTTGCACTCTAATCCTCCTGTTTTCGGCTAGGAGCACCCCGTATATTCAACAATATACACTCTGGATTAACCAGCAGGTAAACCCGTTTCACCATCACCATCTACTGACGATGATGGATCTATGGCTAGGGCTCTACATGATAATATTCCACTTCATTATTTAAGTACATTATTATATTCTTTT
Organism: Alisma plantago-aquatica; assembly: GCA_963693085.1. Classification (NCBI taxonomy): domain Eukaryota; kingdom Viridiplantae; phylum Streptophyta; class Magnoliopsida; order Alismatales; family Alismataceae; genus Alisma; species Alisma plantago-aquatica. Next base: position 1,441,850,473 of record OY856409.1, on the reverse strand, counting down.
AGCATCAATCAAGTTTTCAAACAAGATTTATTATGACAAATGCTACAAAGAAACAATACTCTTTATTAAACATTGGGATCTCAATCCCTTGTTTCATTGCTGGGAATTCACATCCCTCAACAACATCATCATCATGTTTACTGGATCTGGGTATTCAAACCCTTAGTTCATCACTGAACATAATTTCCACTATCAAGTAACTATTACATCCAGGTCATCTGACCAAGGTATTCATGATACTTGTTGCACAAGCATCTCAAATAGTTCAACAGGCATATTCAACTTCTTATCACCTCTTACTAGGCAACAAATAAAATAATGGCTCACAAGGCCTATTAACATCATGACTCATACCTGGTTATGCTCATCATCTCATGATACCTGCAAGGTTAGTATACTTGATAACAGCCATATCAATTACATATCAGTATAAAGATAACATCACTATTCCCTCATTAAAGTTAGGGGTTCTCATCGTTATCACTTAGGGTTTCACATAACATTACCATGTATTAGGGTTTCACATAGCATCACCCTATATTATGTATTAGGGTTTCACATAGCATCACCCTATATTAGGGTTTCACATAAAATCACCCTATATTAGGGTTTCACATAGCATCACCCTATATTAGGGTTTCACATAACATCACCCTGTATTAGGGTTTCACATAGCATCACCCTATTTTAGGGTTTCACATAACATCACCCTGTATTAGGGTTGCTCAACCCATAGCCCAAAAATTAGGGTTAGGGTTTCTTCTCCTTCTCGATTAGGGTTTCCATTCTCCATTAAATAGGGTTTTATAATTATCATTAATACAAACCCTAAGTCAGTGATTCCACATATCTTGGAGCACATACCATTATTTAAGTATTAAATCATACTTATCATTGTTCTGTACACTAGGAACACACATCATAATCATACCTTAATCAATTGACTTAGCCTTTCACTAAGTACATGCACCTACACTTATCATAGTGTATTGGATTTATTACTTTAATAGGCATTGAATAATAATCATTCTAATTATACCAATCACCTAAGTGCTTTAGAGGTACATCCATTGAAATTTACCTTGAGATACTATTCAACCACTTATGGAGTTATTAATACTTACATGATTAGAATCAATTGGACCTTCAAATAGTTTAGACTAATTGAACCCTCAAACGGTCTTGAGATTACTTGACCTTCAAACGGTCTTGGACCAATTGACCTCCAAACGGTCTGAAGACCGTTAGACCTTAAACGGTCTTAGTTCAATTGAATCTCCAAATGGTCTTGAACCTTTTATACCTCTAAACGGTCTTGAGGTGCTTGACCTCCAAACGGTCTTGAGGTGCTTGACCTCCAAATGGTCTTGAGGTGCTTGACCTCCAAACGGTCTTGAAGTGCTTGGCCTCCAAACGGTCTTGAGATGCTTGACCTCCAAAGGGTCTTGAGGTGCTTGACCTCCAAATGGTCTTGAGGACCATTAGACCTTAAACGGTCTTGGTTCAAATTCTTCAAACGGTCTTGCCCTAATTCCTTTAATCGGTTTTGAAACTGTTTGATTTTATCAATTTTGAAAATGTTTAATCCCTAAATGGTTTGAGACCGTTTGATTTAAATATTATTTAACCACAAATGGTTTGAGACCATTTAGTCCTCAAACGGTTTGAAACCATTTGGACAAATCAGAATTGAAACCGTTTGGACCAAAAATTAGGGTTTTGACATCAATTGCTCTAGGGTTTTGGAAACCAATTAAGCTAGGGTTATGAAATCAATTGAATTTGATTATTTGAGGTTAACAGGTCATGAGACCAATTGATCCTTGAGTCCATTTAAAACTATTTAGTCTCTAATAGTTTTGAAACTGTTTAACCTCAAACAGTTTTGAAACTGATTGGGAACCAAACGGTTTGAAACCGTTTGGTCTAAAACGGTTTGAAACCTTTTGACCAACACGATGAAATTGTTTGCTTCTAATTTTCTTGAGGTGTGTTCTAAGATGATGTCATCATCATCAAGCTTCATACCTCGATTACTACTGTAATATATATGAAAAATTCATCAATTGTTCAAGAAGAAAACAAAGGATCAACATATGATGAGGAATTGAAATCAATAATAACATTGATGGGTTCAAGTTATATAACCTGCCTTAAAAGTAGCTTCAAAGCTCCAAGCTTAACGTCTCTAATTGTGAATTAAGCTCCTTCAACTAGCCAAGTCTCATTTCCAACTCTTTGGATGCAAAGGATAGCCAAGGTTGAGTATTGGATGGAAAAAAGAAGAAAATCAATGTTGAAATTCGATTTCAGCCATCAATTCAAGGTTGAAGATGATCATAGAGCTTACCTTAAGCTTGGGGAACGTTTTCCTCCTACTCCTAAGCTCCTTGTTCATCGGCCAAAGCAAAGGAAGAAAGTGGTTTGCAAAATGGTCTTTCAAGTAAGGAGAAAATTGAATATATGTAATTGATTTTCTAGGAGAGAGAAAGTAGATGGAAATCCATCCTCTTTCATTGCCACATGCCCCCTCCCTTCCTTGACTCCGAAGCCAACTCCCTTCATCCTCAATATCCTCTCGTTTATCCTTGAATTAAAAGAAATCACTTAAGCACCTTAATTAATATAATACTATTATCCATTTTTAGTGGACATTACTTTTTAATTAACAAATGTGAGTGGGTTTCTTCACCTACTTAGGATATTTCGGTGCAACTCCAGGTATTTAAACGTCCTTACATTATAGGATTTCAAACAAATCCTTTTTAGTTGATGTTCACTTCAATTAATATATTTATTTTTGCTACAAATTAAATTAGGGTTTCAATTATGCTTAAATCTTAATTATTTTATTATCAAGATTATCTCTCCTCAAAAGTAGTTCAAACAAGACACCCCTTTCTTTTTCTTTTCTCTAAATGATACCAAATAACATAGTAGGGACATGATAGAAGTGGTATTTTACATATTCAACCCTAGGTTTTGGGTAATTTGCAAATTACACCAAAACTAGCATTCAATGCACAAACATTACTCAAACAAGCTCATTTTTGGAACTTAGGCTTGTGGAAGCCATACCTCAGCATCACTCTAATTCTTATGATTCTATAACACTTGAGGAACATTTATTATGTAACATTTGCAAAGTAACCCCTCAAATTGCGTAAATTGCACTTTAGTCCAAAATAGGTAAAACATTGCTTCAACATTATTCAAATAGGACCAAAATTGAAACATAAGATCTCCTTTAGTCTTAATTACTTTTCAAAAGATAAATACAAGAATCTAAATGACTTACTTAAGCAAAACCTCTAGGGTTAATCCTTGGCCCAGGTCAGGGATATTACAAATTATCCACTCCTAACAGGGATTTCGTCCCCGAAATCATCAAGAGAAGAGAGAAGGTGAAACATCCCTGACATGGCTCAAGGCTTAACCCTAGAATTTTTTCTTAAGTAAGTCATTTAGATTCTTTTCATTATCTTTTGAAAAGTAATTAAGACTAAAGGATAGCTTATGTTTCAATTTTGGTCATATTTGAATAATGTTGAAGCAATGTTTTACCTATTTTGGACTAATGCAATTTACCCAATTTGAGGGGTTACTTTGCAAATGTTACATGAGAAATGTTACTCAAGTTTTATAGCATCATAAGAATGAGAGTGATGCTGAGGTATGGCTTCCACAAGCCTAAGTTCCAAGAAGGATCTTGTTTGAGTAATGTTGTGCATTAAATGCTAGTTTTGGTGTAATTTGCAATTTACCCAAAACCTAGGGTTGAATATGTAAAATACCACTTCTATCATGTCCCTACTATTTTTTTGGTATCATTTAGAGAAAATAAAAAGAAAGGGGCGTCTTGTTTGAACTACTTTTGAGGAGAGATAATCTTGATAATAAAATAATCAAGATGTAAGCATAATAGAAACCCTAAATTTAATTTGTAGAAAACATAAATATATCAATTGAAGTGACCATCAACTAAAAAGGCTAAGGTTGAAATACTATAATGCAAGTACGTCCAAATGACTTGAGTTGCACCAAAATATCCTAAGTAGGTGAAGAAACCCACTCAGATTTGTTAATTAAAAAGTAATGTCCACTAAAAATGGATAATAGTATTATATTAATTAAGGTGCTTAAGTGATTGCTTTTAATTAAAGGATAAATGAGAGGATATTGAGGATGAAGGTATTTGACTTCGTAGGCAAGTAAGGGAAGGGGCATTTGGCAAAGAAAGTGGATGGATTTCCTTCTACTTTCTCTCTCTTAGAAAATCAATTACATATATTAAATTTTCTCCTTACTTGAAAGACCATTTTGCAAACCACTTTCTTCTTTTGCTTTGTCTGAAGACCAAGGAGCTTAGGAACAGGAGGAAAACGTTCCCCAAGCTGAAGGTAAGCTCCATGATCATCTTCAACCTTGAATTGATGGTTGAAATCGGATTTCAACATTGATTTTCTTCTCTTTTCCATACAATACGCAACCTTGGCTATCCTTTGCATCCAAAGAGTTGGAAATGAACCTTGGATAGTTGAAGGAGCTTCATTCACCATTAGAGATATGAATCTTGGAGATTTTAAGCTACTTTTAAGGTGGGTTATATAATTGAACCCATTAATGTTGTTATTGATTCCAATTTCTCATCATATGTTTATCCTTTATTTCTTCTTGAATAATTGCTAAATCTTTCATATATATGGCAATAGAAATCATAGGTATGAAGCTTGATGATGATGACATCATCTTAGCACACACCATAAGAAATATCATGAGCAAACGGTTTCACTTTGTGTTGGTCAAATGGTTTCAAACCATTTTAGACCAAACGGTTTCAAATCGTTTGGTGCCCAATCGGCTTCAAAACCGTTTGAGGTTAAATGGTTTCAAAATCATTAGAGACTAAATAGTATTCAATGGACTCAAGGATCAATTGGTCTCATGACCTATTAACCTCAAATAATCAAATTCAATTGATTTCATAACCCTAGCTTGATTGGATTCCAAAACCCTAGATCAATTGATGTCAAAACCCTAATTTTTTTGGTCCAAACAGTTTCAATTCTGATTTGTCCAAACGGTTTCAAACCGTTTGAGGAATAAATGGTTTCAAACTGTTTGGGGTTAAATAATTTTTAAATCAAACGGTCTCAAACCATTTAGGAATTAAATTTTTTCAAAATTGATAAAATCAAACGGTTTCAAAACCGATTGAAGGAATTAGGGCAAGACCATTTGAAGAATTTGGACAAGACCATTTAAGGTCTAATGGTCTTCAAGACCGTTTGGAGGTCAAGCACCTCAAGACCGTTTGGAGGTCAAGCACCTCAAGACCGTTTGAAGGTCAAGTGACCTCAAGACCGTTTGAAGGTCTATTTGGTCCAAGACCGTTTGAAGGTCTATTTGGTCCAAGACTGTTTGAAGGCCTAATTGGTTCAATCCATGTAAGTATAAATAACCCCATAAGTGGTTGAAGAATATCTCAAGTTTGATTTTAATGGAAGTACTTTTAAAGTACCTAGGTGATTATTATAATTAGAGTTATTATCATTTGATGCCTATGAAAGTAATAAACTCAATGCACTATGATAAGCATAGGTGTATACACTTGGTGAAAGGTTAAGACAACTGAATAAGTTTTAATGGTGATGTGTGTTCCTAGTACATTGAACAATGATAAGTATGATTTAATACTTAAATAATGCTAGGTGCTCCAAGATATGTGGAAGCACTGACTTAGGGTTTGGATTAAAGAGGTAATCATAAAACCCTAATTGAGATGAATGAGAAACCCTAACCCAAATTTTGGGTAATGTGTTGAGAAATACTAATTGAAAAGAAATGGGGAACCCTAACCTTAATATAGGGTGATGTTATGCAAAACCCTAAAACAGGGTAATGTTATGTGAAACCCTAATATAGGGTGATGCTATGTGTAACCTTAATATAGGGTGATGCTATGTGAAACCCTAATATAGGGTGATGCTATGTGAAACCCTAATATAAGGTGGTTGATTTTGTTCTAGTGTATTTCAGTTTATCTGATAGTGACTTCTGCTCTCAGGAGGAGAAGTAAAGCTTGAAGATGGCTGGATGATGGAGCTTCCACTCACGTGGAATTGCATGCACCACTAAAAATCCTAAAGATGGTAAGTCTTTAAGTTTAGCCTTGCTTACACTAGATAGAGAACTCCACCCACGTATGCTAAGATACGTGGAAGTCTTATCGTAGTATAGTTAAGGGTCGAATCTTCGAGACAACGGCCTTGTTGTTGCCAACAAGATGGAAAATGTTGAAATTTCACTTAATCACTCAATAGTCGGTATTTAGATCAAAAGGTTGATTTGGTTGTTTTTAAGCTAAGTGCAAAATAAAGTAAAGAAAGCAAGTAAATCTAATGAGTTAAACTATGATAAAATATCACTAGGGTGTGATCGGTTTTTCACCACCACTACACATCGATCAACACATGTAAAGCAAAACTTAACCTGCAAAAAGAGTCCATTCAGTTAGTATCCTTGTAGACTTAGCTTCCTTTCGGAGAACTAACTATGAGAAGTGTGGGAATGTTGCAACGCCAGCCATTTCCGAGCAAATGGTCACATTACTTTGCATCATTTCCCTCACAAAGCGTGTTCCTTGACTTATCAAGGTTGCACTTTCATACGTCAACTGATTCCATTTCATAGTATGAAAGTGCAACGGATGATAGTGAGTTTACTCCACTTCTTGAGATACACTTCTAGATACTGAAACAGATGCATGGTGAATACATGCACCAAGAACCAACATACAAACAAGTTTCGAATCTAATAGTACAAACGTAGACAATTCATACTAAGAGATAAAAGATAACACAAGTTGGAGATCAAGCAACATGCATTCATTAATCATTTGATGTCAAACTGACAAAGATAAGAACTCTATATTACAACCTAAGGATTACATTTACATGTTATGAAAGCATGGGTAGCGGGGCTACTCCCCGCACCCTAGTGAGAGAGACTACTCGCTCATGACTAGGACAAAGAAGGAGGCAAGAAGAGAGAGAGAGAGCATCATCCCCATGAAGGAGATTGGAAGGTCAACCCCTTGGAGAGAGAGCAACGATCCACCAGTCTTCAAGGGTTGCACGATGATGAGATCTTCCCTTCCTACCTTCTTTGGCGAAGAAGGAGAAAGTAGCTTCAAGATGGGGTATGGGTCTCAGACCGGCAGCCCCAGGGCGGAGGGTGGAAGTAGCAAGAGCTCTAGAACGATTGAGGCAGCCTTTGGGCATCTGAGCCTTTCTCCCTTTCTGAGGACCCCTTTGGGTCATATTTATAGGTTTAAGTGGAGCCCAAACGGTCTTGAACCGGTTTGGTTGCTGAACTCGTTTGGGCGCTGAACCCGTTTGGGAGCTGAACTCGTTTGGGCGCTGAACCCGTTTGGGCGCTGAACCCGTTTCGTTGCTGAACCTGTTTCGTTGCTGAACCCATTTGGGCGCTGAACCCGTTTTGGCGCTGAACCCGTTTGGTTGCTGAACCCGTTTGGGCACTGAACCCATTTGGGTGTTGAACTCATTTGGGCGCTGAACCCGTTTTGGCGCTGAACCCGTTTGGTTGCTGAACCCATTTGGGTTTGAACGATCTTGGGACCGTTTGGGCTTGAATGGTCTTGTAATTTCTTTTTTTTTTGTAATTTTCTGCAAGGATAAAGAAGAGGAAAGTTAATCTATTGATGTGTCAGCAATAAGGTAAAGAGTTAATGATTCTATCTATTTTATCTAAGAAAGGGTATGAAAAACAAGGGAAAACCAATAAAATAACATCACAAAGTGAGAGGTTATCACCCCCCCTAACTTAGAGTCTAGCTTTTCCTCAAGTTAGATAGAGTTAAGGCATGCAGTGGCGAGGTGATTTTATTTAGTTAGGGTTTCCATACTCTTGTTTCAATTCTCAACCTGAGTTCTCCTCAAATCATATCGGATCTTATTTCTTGTCTGGACTCTTTCAGGTTTTTAGGGATGCATGGGTCTCAAGTTCCTTCCGTATCTCGTAGCTTGCATTGGGACCACTTTTATTTTGTGCATGTTGTTGACTCTAATCAGCTTTATACCTCTCTGAAGAACCTATCGGTAACTAGAGTGGGTATGAGGGTTGGCTAAAGGCTTAAAGTGTAACTCTCCCTTTTTGTGGGAGAGGGCTTATCTATGCTTGTAGAGACTCACTATCGGGCATGACACATCTGCCTTCATGAGGGCAGCTGAATGTACCGGCCGGGTGAGCTCTTTATCAGCCTTTTCTTATATTTGGAGACCTTAGGATCCCACTACCGGGCACGACACATCTGCCTTCATGAGGGCAGCTGAATGTACCGACCGGGTGAGACCTTTATTGGCTCTTCTTATAAGTCCTTATGCATGGCACAACTATCATGTTTTATTCAACACTCTGGATTTTATTCAAAAAACTCACAGGCTTGGGATTTGGGGGTTATTTTGGAATTTATTTTGGGCGGCCAAGCCTCTTTTATTTGAAGAGAAAAAAGCTATTCGTAGAGTTTTTTTTTTCAACATGCACTTATTGTGTGGTCCTCTTGCAAGACTTCTTAATTCGGAAGTTGCCTGATACCCCTCTCGTCCTTGAGAGCTCGGCTTATTTCTGCCTTGATATTGACTTGTGGAGAGTCAGATATAGAAGTGAAACAAAAGCATAAAAACCAAAAGTGAAGGTGATTTATTAATTCGCCATTACATGCCTATATGCTAATCTTATTATTGCCTTTTGAAGACAAATTGGATTCTAAGATAGCTGAGGATGTCCTTTCAAAAAGGAGTGTTATTTATTATGCACAAGATTTATTTTAACTGGGATAATACTAAAAAGAAAGGCTAAATGTAAAGATAAAAGGAAAAGAAAAGTGAGTTTTGTTCAGGGGAAAAAAGTATGTAAGAAAGAGAGAGTAGAGGGAAAAGTGTACCTCGCCCTTGTCAAATGTACTCCCCCCTAACTTATCCTTCACTCTATCCTCAGAGTGTCAGAGTGATAGGTTGAGAAGTGTATTGACAAGGGCAGTTAGGCTTCTGTGAGTCCTTTATTTGCCCCATGAGTTCTGAGTAGATTGGCTGCGTACTTTCCACGGAGAGTGTGGTAATCCACGGCTGTCATGTCCTCTACTGGTTTGTGAAGGGACACGATGGTGTACATCTAGAAGAGGGCGTGGAAGCCGCAGTCATTGGATTCGCGAATTTGGTGGGGGCACTTGTGGCTGAAAGCTGGGGGTTTGAAGTGTTCTTTACCATAAGTCTATGTGTGCCGGCTTAAGAGATCGTGTAGTTTGTCAGCACACTCCTTTGCTACTTCCTCCGTTGGCATCCTTGGTTCCGTAGTATACTCGTTCTGGTCTGGATCATATTGACTGTCGGAACTGTTATAAATTGTTGTTGTTCCGTCGTGCAGGTTGGTTTCCAGTAGCATCCAATGCTCTTAATGAAGGAAAGGAAGCATGATGAATTTCGGAGTTGTGTGTTGGAGGTAAGATATGAGTGCCGCCGGTGTTCCGAAATTCTTCAGACCTAAGAGATCATCCTTCATGTAAGCAGACGCCATGTAGACCATGTGATGATTCCGGCCGAGTAAGTATTGATAAGCGGTCATCACACTTACGGACATAGAACCTTTGATTTGTACGGTCGCTCGGAGGTTATCTGCCATAACCAAAATGTCTCCATCTAGAAAGACAAGATCCTCTTTTTCGGCATGTAGTCTTGACATGATAAGCCGAAGCTCATTGTCGGAGAGAGTCTTGCAAGCCTCAAGATCAAAATTTGGAAAAGTTGGTTCAATGGCAGATAGGGGCACCATTTGTGATGGGGATCTCTTGATGGGTGCCCCAGTTAATAACTCTATGACACCCTTGTCAGGAGCCAGGTCAAAGTTGTAAGGGTCGCATTGACCGGTCTCGGGGACCGTGGCTGGTTGTTTTTCTTTCTCCAACTCCGCTAATGTTTGTCTGTAAGGTTTCTTCTGTGGACGTTGGATTGCCGAAAAAAGGTACCGAGGGATGTCATCTGGTGCCATTGTAGGATCGTTAAAGAACCGTCTATCGCAGATGAGTTCCATGGCATAACGTCCTCGCAGAGAGTGAAAATCTTCATTGATGAGGTCTGTGAAGGGGACTTGTTGATTTAGCGCTAATATGTGTCGAATGACGTAAAAAGCGTTGTCCTCGGAGCCTTCAACATCTTGGACTTGTGGGTTGATTATCCGGAACCAGGGTTGGCTTTAACCCTGTCGGAGGGACGGGCATGCGGCCCAAATGAGTTTAAGAAGCCGGAAAGGGATGCATCTTGTCTCCCCGGCTTCAATTCCAACGAAGTTAATTATACCGGCTCTTAGATCACTGGCGCAGAAATTGTACACCTTGGCGTCGCGGGCGACAGTGTCCACAATCATAAGCAACCAGTGACTAGAAACTTGGAAAGGCACGGTTATATATCTAGCTTTTCTTGTGATCCCCCTGTGCAACATCTTAATGGATTTGTGTTGTAGTTCTTTGTACAGTAAGCATAAACTCAAAGCGGGTGAGGCGTTGAGAACTAGTTGCTGTCGCTTGGAGCTTCTGTAGATCTCGATAGAGTTAGCAAGGAGAGTACGGAAGATTGCCATCTTCACTGTTGACTGGAATCAAAGTATGGAACGGAAATCTTCACGTGTCAAGTTGCGCTTAGTCTTCATGTTCTGGTATATGACATCCCCCCCTTCTTTGGCATCATCTATTATAGTGTTGAGGATGAAGATATCCTATGCGTCTAGGGTGGAGATGGCCGCCATGTCTAAATCGTGCATTTTGTGAGGTAGAGGTGGCGGGGGAGGTAACGCTTGCGGGTTGGGGGCAGAAAGCTGCACAGGATCGTTCGTGTAATGTTGCCGATCTTCATCGTTGTCAGAATCGGAAGGGGTATCTAGCTCTTCGTCAGTGTCTAGACATACTCGTTCTAGTTCTTCATGATCTGGGGGATAGGGTATCGAGGGTTCAGGGGTAGGGAGATGTTGAGATGCTGAGACAGAGAGGCTGGTGCTGGCTCCCAGAATGCATTGTTCGAACTCGGCAAAAGCTACTTCTTTCACAGCCTCCCCCAAAGATCCCAAGGCAGAACAGTTTAGGAACTGGTCCCCATAAGATATTGTGACGTGCTCATTGTGAGAAGAGGATTTGGGATCTTTATCATCGTCATGGTGATCCGGCTGTTGTTTGGGTGCTGTTCCTTGGCTGGGACCCTCCCCAGCATCATCTGGTTTATCAGAATCATCACTTGAGGAGGTACTGTTGTTGGAGTCAGCCGAAGAATCAGAATCTTCATCTTCCTCGTCTGCATCATCCGCTGATTTATCAGTTGTTTTCTTTTGTGCTTTCTTCTTGCACTAACGATGGATGGATTGAAGCTCGTCGTATGCCACTTGCACGTGCTCGTGTGTTTCGAGCAGTGCGTCATGGGTTTCTTTTAAATCAGAATAACGTACTTCAGCTGAAAGGAGTCGTGCGGTGAGGTTAGTTACTTGATCTCTTAGTTGATTAAGCTCATTGTTTGAGGACTCCGCTTGGCGATTGTGTAGCTTTGTGAGGGTGATGTTGATGTCGTCCAAGCGCGTGTTGAAAGCTTGTTATTGCTGCTTGAGCTCACGGAGGGTCTCCGGCAGAGGTAAAGTCTGCGTTGAGATCTGCTCGACTTGGTTTGCCATTGCCTTGTGCTGGCTTTGGACTCCAAGGACTAGCTCGGGAAAGGTTTTGTAGTGGCTGTCGACGTGATCAACTTGCTTAGCCACTAAATCTTGTCGTTGCTGGATTTCTTGGAGGATGCTTGGCATGGCGCGGTTATGCTCGTCGATCCTGGCGACCTGCTTTGTTAAACCCTGCACACAAGAAAAAATGGAATTTAATATGTTATAGGGGTCGGTGAGGAGGTTTTGGATGGTGTCAAATTGTCGTCTGAATTCCTCATCGACATTAGTGAAAGGGACCCCAGTAAGAGAAGGGTGGGGTGGCTGGGGTCGGGGTGGAATGGTGGTGGTAGGGTCGTGCGGAAAGGACACTGTTGATGGTCCCGCGAACTGTGTGGTGACTGTGGAAGGGGTCACTAGCGGTGTCGGGGCGGCGGTGGATGAGAAGGGTGGTGATATACCCGGAGAGAAAAGTGAGTCCGGTAATGTTGATGGAAAGACAGTTGAGGTGAAAGAAGTGAATTCTGGCATTGTAACGGAAAATGGGATGCCCGAAGGGAAGAAGGGTGATGTGGAAAAAGGTGGGAGAGTGGTTGATTGTGGAAAAATGGAGGATGGTGGGGTGGTGGTTGTTGGGATGGAAGATGGTGGGGTGGTGGTTGTTGGGATGGAAGATGGTGGGGTGGTGGTTGTTGGGATGGTGGATGGTGGAGTGGTGGTATCGAGATCAACATTTAGACTCATGATGAAAGAGTCTAGTGATGATGTTGTTATTTGTTCCTCTGGGAGGGTGGTTTCTGTTTCGGGGTGGGGTTTGGATGTTGGTGTCCCCGATAGCTCTTGTTCCTTCAAGAGCCTTCTAGAAGGTCATTTTGTAGGAATTTTTGTTGGTTTTGCTGCCGGGGCAGTTATACTAAGCTCCGTATGTCCCACTGTTGCTTTCTTGGCGGCGATTGTGACCGAAGACATGAGTTTTTCGATCTCGTCGTTGGAGAATAAGAGCTTTTCTTTGTCATAATCAGCAAGATCTGGTAGTGGGAGCAGTGTTTTGAATGATTTTGCTGTAGGGTAGAAGACGTAGTGTAGCTTGCCATCCTTTTCTTTTATAATGAAGGAGTTCTTTAACGTTTGCTCATTTGTAAGGATGTCGCCCTTTATGTATTTGCATATGGGTAGAAGTCTATCCATCTTAAGGTATTTGATAATTTATGTGATAAGACCACCCATGCATATTTCTTTCCCCAGGGCGTAAGCTAATAGTTTTTGAATTATAAGACGTCCAATGTTGACTGGTAACCCATTTAGGATGGATCAGATAACAAAGAGGTCTGATAGGATTACATTTCCTCCTTCTGACCTGAGGAAGAGTGCGCCAGCAAGGATTTTGTGAAGTGTGCGTACTAGACCCGATTGAATGTTTGATGCTTTACATGTTTTTGCATCATAAACTAGTAGCCCCGTTAAAGATTTCCAGAAGTTGTGTTTGTTGAACTTGGGGTCGTCTGTGCCAACAGCCTTGGCTTTCTTCAGTTGCTCTTGGTTATCTATAAAGATTTCATTCAGCATATTTTCAGTTATAACCACTTTGTTGTTGAAGATTCTGGTGGATATTCTACGGTCACCACCGTCCTGTGCTTTATCCAAGGTATCCACTGCTTATTTAGTGAAAAAGGTGAAGAACTCCGTTCTAGGCTCGACGTATGAAGATTCAGTGACAAAGCAAAGTCGAGAGAGATTGGAATTGTCAAGCAAAGTGAGGATTCTATTGTAGATCCCCATCTTCATAAGTATGCTTGGGCAAACGTTCTTTGTCAGTTTTAGAGTTTTTTTAATGGATGGGAGGGTATGGATGTAAAGATTTCCTGGTGGTGGTGCGGTGGTGGTGATGGGGGGGAAATAGGAATGGTAATGGTGGTAGGGGTGGTGGTGATGGTGGTGGTTGGTTGGATGGAGGATGGTGGGATGAAACTTGCCAGGATATGTTCCCTTGTTGTGGCAGGGCAAACATGCTTCCTTGCCCTCTTCTTTGGTTGTGGTGCTGAAGTGGTTGCTTGGGCCTTCCTTTTCCCCATGGACTGTTTGGTAGGGGAGTCTGCCTCCGGTGAAGGCTCATATTCTGAGGATTCGTCGGATGAGATTTCTTCGACTTCCTCTTCAGAAGGTTCTTCATCTAAGCAGTGGTTGATGTGTTTTATATCATGCATGACATCGATCAGGTCCACCTCTGCTGGGACCTGTCCAGTCTTTTTATAGTGGTCAACTATCTGTTGAAGCTTCGCTCGTTCAGCTATTAATTCCTCTTTTGTCCAAAAGGAATCGTCGGTTGTTCCTGTTGGTTGCTTTGCAGGTGAGGCCATTCTGAAATTTCTGTCAAGAAAAATAAGAGTTAGAGTTCTAAAATGTGTAGTTAAACAAGTTTATTAGAATAGAGCAGTATTATTGAGATTTGGTTGAATCCAAACGGGTTGAAGACCCGTTTGGCACAAAACGGTTTGGAGACCGTTTGGGGCCAAACGGTCCTGCGTCCAAACGGGTTGAACACCCGTTTGGCACAAAACGGTTTGGAGACCGTTTGGGGCCAAACGGTCCTACGTCCAAATGGGTTGAACACCCGTTTGGCACCAAACAGTTTGAAGACCGTTTGGGGCCAAACGGTCCTACGTCCAAACGGGTTGAACACCCGTTTGAAACCAAATGGATTGAACACTTGTTTGGCACAAAACGGTTTGGAGACCGTTTGGGGCCAAACGGTCCTACGTCCAAACGGGTTGAACACCCGTTTGGCACCAAACGGTTTGGAGACCGTTTGTGGCCAAACGGTCCTGCGTCCAAACGGGTTGAACACCCGTTTGGCAACAAACGGTTTGGAGACCGTTGGGAAGGCGAAGAGCCGAGCCGTTTGGTGGCGAGGGACGGCGGGAGGGAGGCCAAAGTACGCTCGCCGGCGGTAGCGAGAACCGTGAAAGCCAAAGGTGGAGACGGTGGCGTTGCTCTACCTGTGGAGACGGTGGAAGAAGAAGATCTGGAAGCAAGCGGCGATGCACGAGCAAAGGAACAGAGCCGTGTGTAGACGGCGGCGAAGCTTCAGTCGGAGGCAAGAACGGCGGTGGGAGTCGGAGGCGTACGGGAAAGATGAGAACAGGAGCGAAACGGGAGTGGAACAGTGAAAGCGAGAAAATGGGATTCTAGAAGAGAGAAAGGAGGGTGAGGGGTGTTATTTATAGGATTTGGGGGGCGTCCTTACAAATTCCCAAAGTCAAACGGGTTTGAACTCCAAACGGATACGAGACCGTTTGAACTCCAAATGGGTGTGAGACTGTTTGAACTCCAAACGGGTGCGAGACTGTTTGAACTCCAAACGGGTGCGAGACCGTTTGAACTCCAAACGGGTGCGAGACCGTTTGAACTCCAAACGGGTGCGATACCGTTTGAACTCCAAACGGGTGTGATACCGTTTGAACTCCAAACGGGTGCGAGACCGTTTGGGGAGGTCTAGGTTTTTGATGTTTTTGATTTTTATGTTTATTTTGTTTATGTGGATTTTTTATATTTTTCAGGAAAAAAGAAGAAGATGAAGATAAGGAAAAGCGAAAGATGATGATACTCCTATCTTGGGTTTCCTCCCAAGTAGCGCATGGATTTAATGTCGATGGCTTGACGAAATTCTGCTCTGGCTATGCTGATATTATAGGATCTTGGATCTCTATAGTTTGTCTTAGCAATTTGTCTGCTGGAGTGTAGTATTTCTTTAATCTATGACCGTTTACGGTTCTTTCTCCCCCGTTATCATCAAGGATAATGACTGTTCCTGTCGGGTAAATATGTTTGATTGTGAAAGGCTCCGACCATTTTTTGCACAGTTTTCCAGGAAATAATTTGAGTCTGGAATTAAATAGGAGAACCTTATCTCCGACGATTATATCCTTTCTTTTTATGTGGCCATCATGCCACATTTTGGTTTGTTCTTTGTAAATTCTGGCATTTTGGTATGATGTCATTCGCAGCTCTTCCAATTCTTGTAATTGAATTTGTCTAGATTCACCGGCTCTTTTAAGGTCAAAGTTCAATTGCTTGATAGCCCACCAAGCTTTATGCTCTAATTCGACTGGTAGATGACACGACTTCCCATACACCAATCAAAACGGTGTTGTTCCAATTGGTGTTTTGAAAGCTGTACGATAGGCCCATAGGGCATCAGGAAGTCTGGTAGACCAGTCTGTGCGGTGCCTATTAACAGTTTTTTCCAAAATGGCTTTGAGTTGCCTGTTGGATACTTCAACTTGTCCACAAGTCTGTGGGTGATAGGGTGTGGAAACTTTATGGTTGACTCCATATTTTCTTAATGGAGCTTCGAAACTCCACTCAAGAAAATGAGATCCGCCATCGGATATTATTGTTCTTGGAATGCCAAATCTGGGGAATATTATTTCATTAAACATTTTGATGACTGGTTTGGAATCACAAGAAGTGGTTGGTAGAGCTTCTACCCATTTCGAAACGTAATCCACAACAACTAGAATGTACGTGAATCTGTAAGATGGGGGGAAAGGACCCATGTAATCTACTCCCCAAATATCAAAGAGTTCGACTTCTTGCCACATATTCAATGGCATTTCGTTTCGTTTGGTTATTCCTCCAGAGAGTTGGCATTTGTCACATGATCGCACATAATCATGTGCATCCTTTGCGATGGTTGGCCAGTAAAAACCAGATTGAAGAATTTTAAGGGCGGTTTTCTTAGAGCTCATGTGCCCCCCAGTAGGGCCTGAGTGACAGTGCTCTAAAACTGGGATGATTTCTGTTTCTGGGATGCATCGACGAAAAAGTCCATCAGCGCATAAGCGTAATAGGTAGGGCTCGTCCCAGAAATACTGCTTAGCATCATGAAGGAATTTCTTTTTGTCATGGGATGATGCAGATGGATGGATGATTCTTGTTGCCAAATAATTCACAATATCAGCATACCAAGGAAATCCAGTAGTAATCTTCATTAGTTGATCATCCAGTAAAGAGTCTTGAATGGGTATGTTATTGGTGTCTTTAGCTTCAATACGACTGAGGTGATCTGCGACGACATTTTCAACCCCACTTTTGTCTTTAATCTCTAAATCAAACTCCTGAAGCATTAATACCCATCTGATAAGTCGGGGTTTAGCATCTTGTTTTTGGATCAAGTATCATATAGCATAATGGTCAGTATATACTATGACTTTTGACCCTATTAGGTAAGATCGAAAATTTTCAAAAGCATAGATAACTTCCAGGAACTCTTTTTCGGTGGTAGTATAGTTCTTTTGTGCCTCATCAAGCGTCTTGGAGGCGTAATATATGACATAAGGCTTTTTGTCGATCCTTTGTCCAAGGACTGCCCCTATAGCATAATCGCTAGCGTCACAAATAATTTCAAACGGCTGCGACCAGTCAGGAGCTCTTAGAATAGGGGCAGAGATAAGGGCATTCTTCAGAGTTGTGAATCTATTAATGCATTCTTGGTCAAATATAAAATCTGCTTCTTTGGTCAGCAGGTGAGTCATTGGCTTTGCCATCTTTGAAAAATCTTTTATAAATCTTCTGTAGAATCCTGCATGACCAAGGAATGCCCTGACTCCTCTGATGTCTTTAGGTGGAGTTAGCTTTGAGATGACATCAACCTTTGCTTTATCCACTTCAATCCCTTTTTCACTTACTCGATGTCCTAGGACCACACCTTCAGTCACCATAAAGTGACATTTTTCCCAATTCAAGATCAGGTTGGTGTCCTCACATCTTTGTAAAACTCTTCCTAGATTGAGTAAACAATTATCGTAAGAATCTCCGTATACTGAGAAATCGTCCATAAACACCTCCATGACAGATTATTTTAAACCGGAGAAGATAGCAGACATACATCGTTGGAAAGTGGCGGGTGTGTTACATAGCCCGAACGGCATTCTTCTAAGGCATATGTCCCAAAGGGACATGTGAAAGTGGTTTTTTCCTGGTCCTCTGGGTGTATGGGTATTTGGTAAAACCCAGAGTAACCGTCAAGGTAACAAAAATATTTTTGATGAGCTAGACGTTCCAGGACTTCATCAAGGAAAGGTAAAGGGTAGTGGTCTTTCCTTGTGGCTTTGTTCAACTTTCTGTAATCTATACACATTCGCCATCCAGTTACAGTCCTGGTAGGCACTAGTTCATTTTTGTCATTTAGCACTACAGTAGTGCCTCCTTTTTTGGAACAACCTGAACGGGAGTGACCCACTAGGAGTCAGAAATAGGATAGATCATGCCAGCTTTGAGTAATTTAAGGACCTCCAGATGCACTACCTCCTTTAGATTAGGATTCAGTTTTCTCTGATGTTCTCTAGAGGGCTTGAATTCGTCAATCATAGGAAGTCTATGCATACACAGGGCTGGATTTATACCTGTTAGGTCGGTTATCTTATATCCGATGACCTTTTTATGCCTCTTCAGCTCTTCCAGAAGCCTTTCTTCTTGATCTTCTGTAAGAGTAGAGCTGATGATGACATGGCATAATTTCTCCTCATCTAAAAAGGCATGTTTAAGACCTGAGGGTAAGGTCTTCATTTGGGGGGCCTTGGGTTGCTCAGCGGCTTCTAGAATAGTAACGGCTTTAAGTTCTTCAAAAGTGGCCTTTGGCACTTTTTCAGACTTTTCCAGATGTTGGAGGCACTATTGAACTTATTCATTTGCTGAGAATTCAACCTCTGGATTGATTAGAACATTTTCAAGTTCGTCAACTGGCTCGGAGATTTCCAACTGTGACATTTGTTGAATAGCATCAAGGAGGAAAACCTCCTCTTGGATGCTGGGCCCTTTCATACTATTAAGGACTCGAAATTGAATTGCTTCTTTTCAAAGCCTAAGAATGATGGTTCTAGCTTCAACGTCAATCAGCGCTCTGGCAGTAGCGAGGAATGGTCTGCCAAAAATGATTGGGTACCTCAGGTCTTCTTTAATATCCATGACAACGAAGTCGCATGGTACGTAAGCATCCTTGCCTATCCTTACCGGGATATCTTCAATGATCCCCAAAGGTGCGGTTATAGTGGAATCAGATAATTGGATAGTCATTGTTGTAGGCAGCAATTTAGTGAAACCCAGACATTTGCACATTGAGTAAGGCATAATAGATATGTTGGCTCCAAGGTCAGCTAATCCCTTTTTTGCAGATGCATTGCCAATGCAACATTGGATTCTGAAGGAACCCGGGTCCTTCTTCTTTTTGGGCATCTTGTTTAAGATGATGTCTGAAGTGGTCTGAGCAAGCTTAACAGTTTCCTGCTCCTCGGTGATGTATTTTCTTGATAGTAAGGTCTTGAGGTATTTCGCCCAGGCTGGCACCTCAGAAAGAGCATCGAGGAGCGGGATATCAATGTATAGTTTCTTCATTGCCTCTTTGAACTTTTGGAATCTGGTGTCCATCTTTGTTTCTCGTAGTCTTCCTGGGTACGGGATTCTTGGTTTATATTGCAGAACTTCAGGTTTTGTGGACACTTTATCTTTGCCCTTTGTGCTTCCTGAGGGCTTTTCCATTCCTGGTTGCGGACTTTCACTTGTCATAAGAACCAGTGTGTCATCATTGTCAAGATCAATCTTGGTAGTCTCATGAAAAATGCGTCCAGATCTTGTGGTGACGGCATTCAACTGCTCATGTCTGTTTTGTCTGTGCTTAGGATTCGATTCAGGCTGCCCAACAAACGTACCTGCTGGGGGCTTTAATTGTGCGGCGATCTGAGCAAGCTGAGCTTCGACTGCTTTCTGTTGAGCCTGCTGGTTAGCAAGCAGAGTTTGCTGTGATTGTAACATCTGCCTGATCAAGGATATTTCATCTTCCGGTTGGGCAGGAGCATTTTTCGAAGGAATCGGTTGTTGTCCTTGCTGCAATTGCTGCGAATGCAGCGTTAGATGAGGTTGCTGGGTGTGTAGTTGTGGGTGGAGCGGAGGATGTGTATACTGATAATAAGCATTTTGATTCCTGGGGTAGTTAGCCCTGGGGAAGTTGCTCCTGGGATTCCCTTGATTTTGGTTGAAATTGTTTGGGAACCCAGGTGGTAGCCTACTAGCAGATCCTCCCTGCGTTTGATGCTGAGGATTGGCAGTTCCAGTAGGATTTCCATACTGAAACCCTGGATGATTCCTTGGCTGATTAGGGTTGTATTAGACTTGCCCAGGGATGGAGTGGATAGAGTTAACTTGTTCCGGTAGTTTCTCTTCCGACTGATCAATGGTGGGTTCATATGGTTGTGGTGGTGGATGCAGATCCATCATCACATTATATAGCATACCGCATGAAAGGGTCGGATGGTCAGAAGCATGACAAGCCTCACATGATCCCATGACGGCTTTGACTTGTTGGACTGGTGGAGTTTTCTTCTTATCAATCTCTCTGAGAGAAGTCTCGAGAGCTTGCTGTTTATGAACTATGGTCTTCAGGACTTCAGCTATTTCTTTCATCTCTATTGATTCTTCAGCTTTGAAAACCTTGAGGACACATTTACTGACTGACTGTCCCCATTTGGACTGGTTTTCAGCTCCGAGAGTAACAATCTTCCATGGGTCCTCGTAATTTTTCCTCATAAAGTTTCCTCCAGAAGAAGAATCTAAGAACTATTTAATATCATCGCTTACTCCCCGGTAGAAGGTTTCTATCAGTTGATTCTGGGAAATTCCATGATGGGGGCATTTACGCAAAAGTTCTTTAAACCTCTCCCATGCCTCAACAAGGGTTTCTCCAGGCAGCTGAGAGAAATGATTGATCTGCCCTCTGATTTCATAGGTCAGTGAGGGTGGAAAGAACTTCTCTAAGAACTTTTCCTCAAGAGGATCCCAGGTGGTTATTATTGGTTCTCTGTCAAGTGAGTTATACCAACTCAAGGCCCTCCCATATAGGGTGAAATGGAATAGATGAAGCATTATCGCATCATAAGCGACACCAGCTTGTGGAACTAGGTGGCACGACGCCTTAAACCTTTTTAGATGATCCATGCAATCATCTCCAGAACCTCCGGAGAAAGATATGCCTTGCATGATTTCGATCCACTGGGTCTGAATCTCGAAGTTGGGGATATTAATGATCAGAGGTCGGACCGGGTGGTTATCCTCATAGTTCTTTGGGACAGCGTAGTCCCTCAGTTGTTTGTTTCTTCATTCCAACTGAGCAGCTTGGGTTGCTACCTCGGTTTCAGCCCTGATGCGAGCTTGCTCTTCCGCACGAATTTCCGCTTGGATTTGGGCACAAGTTTCAGCGATGAGTTGTGCCCTTTGAGCGGCGATGGCGGCGTTGACCCTCTCCATTACCAAAGCATCCTGGCGTTGATATTCAACCATTTGCCTGGCCCTTTGGCGATTGAGTCGGATGCGGCGGTGGAAGCTTCTCTCTACCTCAGAGTCAAACTCTGGATCAGGGGAGAATCTGAGGTTATGTGCAGGTTGCATACACGATTTCTACCTGAGTAGAGAGAAACACATTTAGATGTGTAAAATCCTAACCAACTAGAAAGGTACCAAGCAAAATTACACGTTCCATTGTCCCCGACAACGACGCCAATTTTTGATGGAGCTTCCACTCACGTGGAATTGCATGCACCACTAAAAATCCTAAAGATGGTAAGTCTTTAAGTTTATCCTTGCTTACACTAGATAGAGAACTCCACCCACGTATGCTAAGATACGTGGAAGTCTTATCGTAGTATAGTTAAGGGTCAAATCCTTGAGACAACGGTCTTGTTGTTGCCAACAAGATGGAAAACGTTGAAATTTCACTTAATCACTCAATAGTCGGTATTTAGATCAAAAGGTTGATTTGGTTGTTTTTAAGCTAAGTGCAAAATAAAGTAAAGAAAGCAAGTAAATCTAATGAGTTAAACTATGATAAAAGATCACTAGGGTGTGATCGGTTTTTCACCACCACTACACATCGATCAACACATGTAAAGCAAAACTTAACCTGCAAAAAGAGTCCATTCAGTTAGTATCCTTGTAGACTTAACTTCCTTTCGGAGAACTAACTATGAGAAGTGCGGGAATGTTGCAACGCCAACCATTCCTGAGCAAATGGTCACATTACTTTGCATCATTTCCCTCGCAAAGCGTGTTCCTCGACTTATCAAGATTTCACTTTCATACGTCAACTGATTCCATTTCATAGTATGAAAGTGCAACAAATGATAGTGAGTTTACTCTACTTCTTGAGATACACTTCTAGATATCGAAACAGATGCATGGTGAATACATGCACCAAGAACCAACATACAAATGAGTTTCGAATCTAATAGTACAAACGTAGACAATTCATACTAAGAGATAAAAGATAACACAAGTTGGAGATCAAGCAACATGCATTCATTAATCGTTTGATGTCAAATTGAAAAAGATAAGAACTCTATATTACAACCTAAGGATTACATTTACATGTTATGAAAGCATGGGTAGCGGGGCTACTCCCCGCACCCTAGTGAGAGAGACTACTCGCTCATGACTAGGACAAAGAAGGAGGCAGGAAGAGAGAGAGAGAGCATCATCCCCATGAAGGAGATTGGAAGGTCAACCCCTTGGAGAGAGAGAAACGATCCACCAGTATTCAAGGGTTGCACGATGATGAGATCTTCCCTTCCTACATTCTTTGGTGAAGAAGGAGAAAGCAGCTTCAAGATGGGGTATGAGTCTCAGACCGGCAGCCCCAGGGCGGAGGGTGGAAGTAGCAAGAGCTCTGGAATGATTGAGGCAGCCTTTGGGCATCTGAGCCTTTCTCCCTTTCTGAGGACCGCTTTGGGTCATATTTATAGGTTTAAGTGGAGCCCAAACGGTCTTGAACCCGTTTGGTTGCTGAACCCGTTTGGGCGCTGAACCCGTTTGGGAGCTGAACTCGTTTGGGCGCTGAACCCGTTTGGGCGCTGAACCCGTTTGGGCGCTGAACCCGTTTGGGCGCTGAACCCGTTTGGTTGTTGAACCCGTTTGGTTGCTGAACCCGTTTGGTTGCTGAACCCGTTTTGGCGCTGAACCCGTTTGGTTGCTGAACCCGTTTGGGCACTGAACCCGTTTGGGTGCTGAACTCGTTTAGGCGCTGAACCCGTTTTGGCACTGAACCCATTTGGTTGCTGAACCCGTTTGGTTTTGAACGGTCTTGGGACCGTTTGGGCTTGAACGGTCTTGGGACCGTTTGGGCTTGAATGGTCTTGTAATTTCTTTTTTTTTGTATTTTTCTGCAAGGATAAAGAAGAGGAAAGTTAATCTATTGATGTGTCACTAATAAGGTAAAGAGTTAATGATTCTATCTATTTTATCTAAGAAAGGGTATGAAAAACAAGGGAAAACCAATAAAATAACATCACAAAGTGAGAGGTTATCACTGGATCACATGAAGAACATGCTGTTGAAAGCAGTGTTGTTGCACCAAGAGGAGGTGCAAGGGATCAAGATAGGGAAGAACTAGCACCTGAACATCCCCAGCTTGACCAAGCTACACTGGAAAACCCAGCCTTCCACGCTCTGTTTGGGCAGTTCATGGCAACTATGACTCATATGGCGGATAGGATGCCACCACTTGCACCTAGGGCACTAGCTCACAATGAAGGACGTGGAGCTAGAAAGACTTTTGAACGGCTTCGACGGGTAGGAGCCACTAATTATGCTAGTACAGCTGACCCAGCAGATGCAAACTTGTGGTTGACTGAGCTGGAAAAGGCCTTCAGAATTCTTAATATTCCCGAAGCTGAGAAGGTTAGGCATGCATGTACCTGTTGAAGGGGAGTATTGGCCATTGGTGGGCCATAGAAGAAGGCAAAAGGCTAGGTGTTGAAGTCGGATGGGAAGAGTTTCGATGAGAGTTTGTTAGTAGATATTTTCCCAAGACATACTTGGATGATAAGATTTCTCAGTTTGAGCAGATAAGGTAAGGACTGATGAACATTAGTGAGTATGAAGCTAAGTTCATGGAGCATCTACGGTTCTGTCTGCACATGGCTGCTACAGATGAGGAGAGAATTCAACATTTTGAGAAGGGTTTGAACGCTAATTTGACCACACCCGTATCAGATCTAGAAAATAGAGAGAGGTCTGCCACCTTTGTGGAGTCCGTTAGGAGGATAGAAAGGTCTGTGATTGAGAAGCGTCAGACCAACAGTAAGAAGGTGTATACACAGCTCCAGGGACACATGTCTGAGAGTTTTAAGAAACCAAGGTTTTTTGCACCAACAGCACCACCGAGGATCAATACCCAGACGCAATGGAAGTCAAGTAGGGGTAGGGGCCATAGTTTTCCTCCAAATAGAGCCCCCACTACAGCATCAACTTCAGTATCTGGACCTTTTAGACCATATCAAGAGAATAGAATCTATCACCAGTGTAGACAAGTAGGACATCTAGTAGGGGTGTCCAGCTGGAAACACAATGGTAACCCAACCACCGAGGCAGAGTCAACAAGTTCATCAGAGGAAACCATTTTCTAGTGGCACTCGAGGACGTCGACAGGCATCCCAAGATGGCCCATCTACATACAATAACAAGGCGAGTGGTCGACAACTAGCAACGGCAATATTCTATGCTATGAATCAGCCGGAAGCAGTGGTCAACCCACGAGTCATGACAGGTCAGATGAAATTATTTCATTCTGATATGTCATCATCCTACGTTGTATCTGTTTTGATTGATCTGGGTGCTACGCATTCCTTTATCACTCAAGAAGTGATTCATGATTGCAATATGACTACCCGTCATAGGGTAGATAATTTGTTATTAGAAACTCCATTAGTTGGATCTACAGTGTTGCGGGAGGTATGTTCTCCCTGTGTTCTTTCTTTTTTAGAACATAGCATTCAGGTGGATCTTATACCACTTGAGATGCATGTGTTCGACATAATTCTTGGGATGGACACCCTAGAAAAGTATAAGGTTGTCTTGGATTGTGGTTCCAAGAAAGCTATGTTCTTAGACAATGGTGATACATGGATCTTTCAGGGGGACAGAAAGATTCTTCCAACATGTTTAGTGTCAGCTATGGTAGCTGAAAAGTTGATGAGACAAGGATGCTTTGCATTCTTGGTACATGTGGTAGATACGAGGGCATAGAGTCCTAATCTTTTTGATGTTCTGGTTGTTAGGGAGTTTGAGGATGTGTTTCCTGAGGAACTTCCAAGTGTTCCTCCAACCCGAGAGATTGATTTCGAGATTAATTTAATCCCAGATACACAACCAATAGCTCAAACATCATATAGAATGGCACCTGCTAAGATGTCATAGCTCAAGAAATAGTTGCAAGAGTTGCTTGAAAAGGGTTTTATTAGACCAAGTACTTCACCATGGGGTGCTCTGGTTCTTTTTGTTAAAAAGAAAGATGGGTCTATGCGATTATGCATTGACTATAGATAGCTAAACAAAGTAACCATAAAGAACAAATATCCTCTGCCAAGGATAGATGACTTGTTTGACCAGTTGCGTGGTGCAACTATCTTCTGTAAAATAGATCTGAGGTCAGGATACCATCAGTTGCGCATCAAGGAGTGTGACATACCTAAATCAACCTTCAGGACAAGGTATGGTCACTATGAGTTTATGGTTATGTCGTTTGGACTAACTAATGCACCAGCTGCATTCATGGAACTCATGAATAGAATCTTCTGGACATTCCTTGATCAATTCATAGTAGTTTTTATAGATGACATCCTAGTTTACAGTAGAGATGCTCGACAGCATGAGCAACACCTTCGTCAGGCTCTGACTTTGCTGAGAGAGCACAAGCTATATGCCAAATTCAATAAGTGTGAATTCTGGTTATCAGAAGTGTCTTTTCTTAGACACGTACTATCTGCCTCAAGTATCCGTGTTGATCCTAAAAAGGTAGAATCAATCTTGGAATGTCAGTTTTCTAGGACTGGAAGGCTACTATAGGAGGTTCATTAAGAACTTCAGTTCTATAGCTTTACCCCTAACCAAGTTGACTAGGAAGGAGGTTCCTTTTGTCTGGAATGACAAGTGTCAACATTCTTTCCATTCGTTGAAAGAAAGGTTAACTAGTGCACATGTGTTAGTATTACCTGAGTAGGGAAAGGGGTATATTGCTTTCTGTGATGCTTCTAAGAGCGGTTTAGGATGTGTGTTGATGCAGGATAAACAAGTGATTTCTTTTGCTTCTCGAAATCTTAAGAAACACGAGGAAAATTATCCGACACATGATCTAGAATTAGCTGTAGTGGTTCATGCGTTGAAAATCTGGACATTATCTCTATGGAGAGACATTCCAGATTTTCACGGGCCATAAGAATCTAAAATACATCTTTTCACAACATGAGTTTAACATGAGACAATGCCGCTGGATGGAGTTAATCAAGGATTATGATTGAACAATTGATTATCATCCAAGAAAGGCTAATGTAGTGGTTGATGCACTAAGTAGAAAATCATCATCACCAAACACAGACAAAACACAGTTGAACTCTTTAGTATACTTTAAATGAGACATGTTTGTCTCTTTGAGGCAAGAAAATGGAAAACTTAAAGTGTCCTTGTTAGCTGGACTATTAGTTGAGATGCACATAAAACCTACTTTGAAACAATAGATCAAAGAAGCACAACAGGTTGATACTGTGATTCAGCGGATTAGATCAGAGTATGGTAGTGAGAAACGGGATGGATTTCATGAGTCAGATGATGAGGTAGTCTGTTACCATGGTAGGATGGTAGTACCTGATGCCAATGACTTAAGGAAGTTAGTCATGGAGGAAGCTCACTCATCTATGTATGCAATGCATCCAGGGAGCACCAAAATGTATCATAACTTGAAGGATATGTATTGGTGGCCTAGTTTGAAGAAAGATGTATCTGAGTTTGTTATGCGGTGTCCAGTATGTCAGCAGGTTAAATTTGAACATCAAAAGCCCGCAGGAACAATGCAACCTTTACCTATACCATAGTGGAAATGGGATCACGTGACCACGGACTTTGTGGTTGGTTTACCTAAAACAACCCAAAGTCATGATTCCATTTGGGTGACAGTTAATAGGTTGACTAAATCAACACATTTTCTTCCTGTCAAAACAACCTATACTGCTGAGAAGCTTGCACAGATCTATATATATGAGATAGTACGTTTGCACGGGGTTCTAGCTACAATTATTTCTGATAGAGGTCCCCAGTTCACGAGTCGTTTTTGGGAACGACTACATAAAGCTTTGGGTATGCAGCTAAAGTTTAGTACTGCCTTTCACCCATAGACAGATGGACAATCTGAGAGGACTATACAAACTTTGGAGGATTTTCTTAGGGCATGTGTCCTTCAGTTTGTAGGAAATTGGGATATACACTTAAGCTTAATAGAATTCACTTACAACAATAGTTATCAGCACAGTATTGATATGGCACCATATGAAGCATTATATGGTAGACATTGTAGATCTCCATTGTACTGGTATGAAATAGGGGAATATCAACTTTTGGGTCCTAAAGTAGTACAACAGACAACTGATAAGATAAAAGTAATACAACAACAGTTAAAGGCCGCACAGGATAGATAGAAGTCATATGTTGATAAATGGCAGAGACCTTTAGAATTCCAAGTTGGAGACAGAGTATATCTCAAAGTCTCACCTTGGAAAGGTGATCTTAGATTTGGAAAGAAGGGTAAGTTAGCTCCTAAATTTATGGGGCCTTATCCAATCATTGAACGGATTGGAAAGGTAGCCTATAAATTGAAGTTGCCACCTGAACTACATAGATTGCATCCAGTATTCCATATATCCATGCTAAGAAAGTGTCACCCTGATACAGAGTTAGTGTTGCAACCTGTGGAGGTAGAGTTAAATGAAGATATATCCTATGTAGAGGGACCAATGTTGATTCTTGATAGAAGAATCAAAAAGTTGAAAAAGAAAGACATAGCCCTTGTGAAAGTTCTTTGGATGCATCGTGGCATTGAAGAAGCTATGTGGGAGCTGGAGGAAGAGATGAGGAGGAAGTACCCTTCTGTGATGACATACCCCAAACATCAGATAATTATTAATGGGGAAGAAAACATTAGCAGCGGATTACTGAAAATCACTAAAAATTAAAACCATTTGCAAAGAGATCCATTTCCAGGAACTCTTATAACAAGAATCAAAATAGTATTTACACATTCTGGTTCATAAAGAACATACCACGTTCCTTCTCTTATAGAGGATTACATACAAAAATTGCTCTATTAAATCTACACATGAGCAACATAAAACCTCAAGGCATTCAATGCCAAAATATCAAATCGATCGTAAAAACACTAACTACTAACTCCTAGGACCTGAGAGTAAAGAGATGACTCATAGGACTCATATTTACAAGACACAACAGTCAATATCTCCACCTGAGATGTTACTATTGTCCCTGATGCTACTGTCATTCCCCTGCTATAGGGTTTCTACCTCCTCGTCCTCGACCACCTAAAAAAGTTGGATTCCACGAGGGTGAGACAATTGAAATTGTCCCAATGAGAGATATAACTCTCTGTCAGAAACATTATTATTACGGATAAATAGTAATAAATTGAGCAGAATAATCTCTATTGAACAATAAGATTTAAATCATTATTAAGTAGAACAGAGCAATATCATCTATTCATTCTAATAAGGAATATTAAGAACATGTATAATATTTATCCACTTTAGGATACAACAAGCAATGTAACATCAACCAATGATTTCTGTAATTCATCCTTAAGAAAATATGCTACATGGCTGATTACATTTTACAATCACACTTATGCCCTAAGGAGTTGAGGTATACCGCTCATACTCCAATCGACCAGGATGGCGTCAAGCATCAGTTCCATACCTAGGTCAATGTAAGAGACAGACTCCATGACCTCATCTGTCTCGGTCAGTGCGAGACCACATGCAGGACATGTGGTGTCTCTTCTAAATAGCTTTTCAGGGTATACTGGCAACTTCGCTATAGAGTTATAACCCATAGCATATACTCTCTTCAGGATATGACCCATAGCAATTGCCTGGTATTGTGGAGTCATGGCCCATAGCCATACTCTTATTGGGATATGGTCTATAATAGGATATGGCCCACACTCATTCCTATGAGGCGTAAGGATATATTTGCTCATTACCCCCAAATATTCAAAAATATGTGTTCCAGGAGTTCCCATAGGAAAACTTGTTTCACCACTACCAACTACTGACGATGATGGATCTATGGCCAGGGCTCTACATGATAATATTCCACTTGATTAGTTAAGTACATTCCCATATTATTTTAGTATCAATCAAGATTTCAAATAGGAATTATTATAACAAATGCTACAAAGAAACATGTAATGCTTTTATCAAGTGCTTGTCAAATCTTTATAGAACATGGGGATCTCAATCCCTGATCTCATTACTGGGAATTCACATCCCTCCACAATGTCATCATCATGTTTACTGGATCTGGGTATTCAAACCCATAGTTCATCACTGAACATGGTTACCACTATCATGTACTATTACCTCCAGGTCATCTGACCAAGGTATTTAGGATACTTGTTACACAAGCATTTCATATAACTCACCAGGCACATTCAACTTCTTGTCACCTCTCACTAGGCAACAATTAAAATAATGGCTCACAAGGCCCATTAACATCATAACTCATACATGGTTATGCTCATCATCTCATGATACCTGCAAGGTTAGTATACTTGATAACAGCCATATCAATTACATATCAATATAAAGATAACATCACTATTCCCTAATTAAAGTTAGGGTTTCTCATCTTTATCACTTAGGGTTTCACATAACATTACCCTGTATTAGGGTTTCACATAGCATCACCCTATATTAGGGTTTCACATAACATCACCCTGTATTTGGGTTTCACATAGCATCACCCTATATTAGGGTTTCACATAGCATCACCTTATATTACAGTTTCACATAACATTACCCTATTTTAGGGTTTCACATAGCATCACCCTATATTAGGGTTTCACATAGCATCACCCTATATTAGGGTTTCACATAACATTACCCTATTTTAGGGTTTCACATAGCATCACCTTATATTAGGGTTAGGGTTCCCCACTTCTTTTCAATTAGGATTTCTCAACCCATTACCCAAAATTTGGGTTAGTGTTTCTCATTCTTCTCAATTAGGGTTTTATGATTACCTCTTTAATCCAAACACTAAGTCAGTGCTTCCACATATCTTGGAGCACATAGCATTATTTAAGTATTAAATCATACTTATCATTGTTCCATGTACTAGGAACACACATCACCATTAAAACTTATTCAATTGGCTTAACCTTTCACTAAGTGTATACACACCTATGCTTATCATAGTGGATTGAGTTTATTACTTTCATAGGCATCAAATGATAATCACTCTAATTATACTAATCACCTAGGTACTTTAAAAGTACTTCCATTAAAATGAACCTTCAGATACTCTTCAACCACTTATGGGGTTATTTATAATTACATGGATTGAACCAATTAGGCCTTCAAACAGTCTTGGACCAAATAGACCTTCAAACGGTTTTGAGGTCACTTGGCCTTCAAACAGTCTTGAGGTGCTTGACCGCCAAACGGTCTTGAGGTTCTTGACCTCCAAATGGTCTTGAGGTGCTTGACCTCCAAACGGTCTTGAAGATCGTTAGACCTTAAACGATCTTGTCCAAATTCTTCAAACGGTCTTGCCCTAATTCCTTCAATCGGTTTTGAAACTGTTTGATTTTATCAATTTTGAAAACATTTAATCCCTAAATGGTTTGAGACCATTTGATTTAAATATTATTTAACCCCAAATGGTTTGAGATCGTTTAGTCCTCAAATGGTTTGAAACTGTTTGGACAAATCAGAATTGAAACCATTTGGACAAAAAAAATTAGGGTTTTGACATCAATTGATCTAGGGTTTTGGAATCCAATTAAGCTAGGGTTATGAAATCAATTGAATTTGATTATTTGAGGTTAATAGGTCATGATACCAATTGATCCTTGAGTCCATTGAAAACTATTTAGTCACTAACAATTTTGAAACCATTTAACCTCAAACGGTTTTGAAACTGATTGGGCACCAAACAGTTTGAAACTGTTTGGTCTAAAATGGTTTGAAACTGTTTGACCAACACAAAGTGAAACCGTTTTCTCATGATATTTCTTGAGGTGTGTGCTAATATGATGGAATCATCATCAAGCTTCATACCTCCAATTTCTATTGCCATATATACGAAAAAATCAGCAATTATTCAAGAAGAAATAAAGGATCAACATATGATGAGAAATTGAATTCAATAACAATATTAATGGGTTCAAGTTATATAACCCGCCTTCAAAGTAGCTTCAAATCTCCAAGATTCACGTCTCTAATGGTGAACTTCAACTAGCTAAGTCTCCTTTCCAACTCTTTGGATGCAAAGGATAGCCAAGGTTGAGTATTGGATGGAAAAGAGAAGAAAATCAATGTTGAAATCTGATTTCAACCATCAATTCAAGGTTGAAGATGATCATGGAGCTTACCTTCAGCTTGGGGAAATTTTCCTCCTTCTCCTAAGATCCTTGTTCATTGGCCAAAGCAAAGGAAGAAAGTGGTTTGCAAAATGGTCTTTCAAGGAAGGAGAAAATTGAATATATGTAATTGATTTTCTAGGAGAGAGAAAGTAGAAGGAAATCCATCCACTTTCTTTGCCACATGCCCCCCTCCCTTCCTTGCCTCTGAAGCCAACTCCCTTCATCCTCAATATCCTCTCGTTTATCCTTGAATTAAAATTAATCACTTAAGCACCTTAATTAATATAATACTATTATCCATTTTTAGTGGACATTACTTTTTAATTAACAAATGTGAGTGGGTTTCTTCACCTACTTAGGATATTTTGGTGCAACTGAAGGCATTTGGACGTCCCTACATTATAGTATTTCAACCTTAGCCTTTTTATTTTATGGGAACTTCAATTGATATATTTAGTTTTGCTACAAATTAAATTTAGGGTTTCAATTATGCTTAAATCTTGATTATTTTATTATCAAGATTATCTCTCCTCAAAAGTAGTTCAAACAAGACGCCCCTTTCTTTTTATTTTCTCTAAATGATACCAAAAAAAAATATTAGGGACATGATACAAGTGGTATTTTACATATTCAACCCTAGGTTTTGGGTAAATTGCAAATTACACCAAAACTAGCATTCAATGCACAAACATTACTCAAACAAGCTCCTTCTTGGAACTTAGGCTTGTGGAAGCCATACCTCAGCATCACTCTCATTCTTATGATGCTATAACACTTGAGGAACATTTATCGTGTAACATTTGCAAAGTAACCCCTCAAATTGGGTAAATTGCACTTTAGTCCAAAATAGGTAAAACATTGCTTCAACATTATTCAAATAGGAAAAAAATTGAAACATAAGCTCTCCTTTAGTCTTAACTACTTTTTAAAAGATAAAGACAAGAATCTAAATGACTTACTTAAGAAAAACTTCTAGGGTTAATCCTTGACCCAGGTCAGGGATGTTACAATTATCCACCCTGAACAGGGATTTCGTCCTCAAAATCATCAAGAGAAAAGAGAAGGGTACTTCCTTCTCATCTCTTCCCCCAGCTCCCACGTAGCTTCTTCAATGCCACGATGATGCCAGAGAACTTTCACAAGAGATATGTCTTTCTTTTTCAACTTTTTGATTCTCCTGTCAAGAATCAACACTAGTCCTTCTACATAGGATATATCTTCATTCAACTCTACCTCCACAGGTTGCAAAAATAACTCCGTGTGAGGGTGACACTTTCTCAGCATGGATATATGGAATACTGGATGCAATCTGTGTAGTTTAGGTGGCAACTCCAACTTATAGGCTACATTTCCAATCCGTTCAGTGATTGGATAAGGCCCCATAAATCTAGGAGCTAACTTACCCTTCTTTCCAAATCTAAGAACACCTTTCTGAGGTGATACCTTGAGATATACTCTGTCTCCAACTTGGAATTCTAAAGGTCTTCTCCGTTTATCAGCGTATGACTTATGTCTATCTTGTGCATCCTTTAACTATTGTTGTATTACTTTAATCTTCTCAGTTGTATGTTGTACTACTTCAGGACCCAAAAGTTGATATTCTCATGTTTCATACCAGCATAATGGAGATCTACAACATCTACCATATAATGCTTCATATGGTGCCATATCAATGTTGTGCTGATAACTATTGTTGTAAGCGAATTCTATTAAGCTTAAGTGTATATCCCAACTTCCTACAAACTAAAGGATACATGCCCTAAGAAAATCCTCCAAAGTTTTTATAGTCCTCTCAGATTGTCCATCTATTTGTGGGTGAAAGGTAGTACTAAACCTTAGCTGCGTACCCAAAGCTTTATGTAGTCATTCCCAAAAATGACTCGTGAACTGGGGACCTCTATCAAAAACAATTGTTGCTGGAACCCCGTACAAACACACTATCTCATCTATATAGATATGTGCAAGCTTCTCAGCAGTATAGGTTGTTTTTACAGGAAGAAAATGTGTTGTCTTAGTCAACCTATCGACTATAACCCAAATGGAATCATGACTTTTGGATGTTCTTGGCAAATCAACCACAAAGTCCATGGTCACATGATCCCATTTCCACTGTGGTATAGGTAAGGGTTGCATTATTCCTATAGGCTTCTGCTATTCAGCTTTAACTTGTTGACATACTGGACACCGCATAACAAACTCAGCTACATCTTTCTTCAAACTAGGCCACAGTACATATTTTTTAAGTTATGATACATTTTGGTGGTACCTAGATGCATTGCATACACGGATGAATGAGCTTCCTCCATGACTAGCTTCCTTAATTCATTGGCATCAGGTACTACCATCCTACCATGGTAACAGACTACCTCATCATCTGACTCATGAAAACCATCCCGTGTCTCACTACCATATTCTGATCTAATCTTCTGAATCACAGGATCAACATGTTCTGCCTCTTTGATCTGTTGTTTCAGAGTAGGTTTTATGTGCATCTCAGCTAACAGTCCAGCTAACAAGGATACTTTAAGTTGTACATTGTCTTGCCTCAAAGAGACAAACATTTCTCATTTAAAGCATACTAAAGAGTTCAACTTTGCCTTGTCTATGGTTGGTGATGATGATTTTCTACTTAGTGCATCAGCCACTACATTAGCCTTTCCCAGATGATAATCAATTATATAATCATAGTCCTTGATTAACTCCATCCAGTGGCATTGTCTCATGTTCAACTCATGCTATAAAAAGATATATTTTAAATTCTTATGGTCCGTCAAAATATGGAATGTCTCTCCATAGAGAGAATGTCTCCAGATTTTCAACGCATGAACCACTACAGCTAATTCTAGATCATGTGTCAGATAATTTTACTCGTGTTTCTTAAGCTATCGAGAAGCAAAAGAAATCACTGGTTTATCCTGCATCAACACACATCCTAGACTGTTCTTAGAAGCATCGCAGAAAACAATATACCCCTTTCCCTTCTCAGGTAACACTAATACATGTGCACTGGACAACCTTTCTTTCAACAACTGGAAAGAATGTTGACACTTATAATTCTAGACAAAAGGAACCTCCTTCCTGGTCAACTTGGTTAGGGGTAAAGATATAGAACTAAAGTTCTTAATGAACCTCCTATAGTAGCCTTCAAGTCCTAGAAAACTACGTATCTCCATTGGTGTCTTTGGTTGTTCCCACTCCAAGATAGATTCTACTTTTTTAGGATCAACACAGATACCTGAGGTAGATATTACGTGTCCAAGAAAAGACACTTTTGATAACCAGAACTCACACTTTCTAAACTTAGCATATACCTTGTGCTCTCTTAGTAAAGTCAGAGCCTGACGAAGGTGTTCCTCATGTTGTCGAGCATCTCTACTGTAAACTAGGATGTCATCTATAAAGACTACTATGAATTGATCAAGGAATGGTTGGAAGATTTTGTTCATGAGTTCCATGAATGCAGTTGGTGAATTAGTTAGTCCAAACGACATAACTATGAACTCATAGTGACCATACCTTGTCCTAAAAACTGATTTAGGTATGTCACTCTCATTGATACGTAACTGATGGTATCCTGACCTCATATCTATTTTATAAAAGATAGGTGCACCACGCAACTGGTCAAACAGGTCATCTATCCTTGGTAGAGGATATTTGTTCTTTATGGTTACTTTATTTAGCTATCTATAGTCGATGCATAATCGCATAGACCCATCTTTCTTTTTAACAAAAAGAACCGGAGCACCCCGTGGTGAAGTACTTGGTCTAATAAAACCCTTTTCAAGCAACTCCTATAATTGTTTCTTGAGCTCTTCCATCTCAGCAGGTGCCATTCTATAAGGTGTTTGATCTATTGGTTGTGTATCCGAGATTAAATTAATCTTGAAATAAATCTCTCAGGGTGGAGGAACACCTGGAAGTTCCTTAGGAAACACATCCTCAAACTGCCTAACAACCGGAACTTCAGAAAGGCTGGGACTCTCTATTCTGGTATCTACAACATGTGCCAAGAATGTGAAACATCCTTGTCTCATCAACTTCTCAGCTACCATAGTCGACACTAGATAGGTTGGAAGAATCTTTCTATCCCCCTGAAAGATCCATGTAACACCATTATCTGTGAACATAGCCTGCTTGGAACCACAATCCAAGACAACCTTATGCTTTTCTAGGGTGTCCATCCCAAGGATTATGTCAAACCCATGCATCTCAAGTGGTATAAGATCTACCTGAATGCTATGTTCTGATAAAGAAAGAACACAGGGAGAACATACCTCCCACAACACTACAGATCCAACTAATGGAGTTTCTAATAACAAATTATCTGCCCTATGACTGGCAGTCATATTGTAGTCATGAATCACTTCTTGAGTGATAAAGGAATGTGTAGCACCTAGATCAATCAAAATAGATACAAAGCAGGATGAAGACATATTAGAATGAAATAATTTCATCTGACATGTCACGACTCGTGGGTTGACCACTGCTTTCGGCTAATTCATAGCATAGAATCTTGTCGTTGCTGGTTGTCAACCACTCGCCCTGTTGTTGGATGTAGATGAGCTATCTTGGGACGCCTGTACACATCCTCGAGTGCCACTAGAAAAAAGTTTTCTCTTATGACCTTGTTGACTCTGTCTCGGTGGTTGGGTTACCATTGTGTTTCCAGCTGGACAATCCCTTTCTAGATGTCCTACTTGTCTACACTAGTGAAAGATTCTATTCTCTTGATATGGTCTAAAAGGTCCAGATACTAACATTGATGCTGTACTGGGGGCTCTATTTGGAGGAAAACTACAGCCCCTACCCCTACTTAACGCCCATTGTGTCTGGGTATTGAACCTCGGTGGTGGTGTTGGTGCAGAAAACCTTGGTTTCTTAAAACTCTCGGACCTCTATCCCTAGAACTGTGTATACACCTTCTTACTATTGGTCTGACGCTTCTCAATCACAGACCTTTCTATCCTCCTAACGGACTCCACAAAGGTGTCAAACCTCTCTCTGTTCTCTAGATCAGATACGGGTGTGGTCAAATCAGCGTTCAAACCCTTCTCAAAATGCCGAATTCTCTCCTCATCTGTAGCAGCCATGTGCAGATAGAACCGTAGAAGCTCCATGAACTTAGCTTCATACTCACTAATGTTCATCGGTCCTTGCCTTATCCGCTCAAACTAACAAATCTTCTCATTTAAGTATGTCTTGAGAAAATATCCACTAACAAACTCACGTTGGAACTCTTCCCATCTGACTTCAACACCTGGCCTTTTTCCTTCTTCTATGGAATTCTAAAGGCCTTTTCCAGCTCAGTCAGCCACAAGTCTGTATCTGTTGGGTCAGCTGTACCAGCATAATCAGTGGCTCCTACCCTTCGAATCTATTCAAAAGTCTTACCAGCTCCATGTCCCTCATTGTGAGTTGGTGCCCTAGGTGCATATGGTGGCATCCTATCCACCATATGTGTCATAGTCGCCATGAACTTCCCAAACAGAGCATGGAAAGCTTGGTTTTCTAGTATAGCCTGATCAAGCTGAGGATGTTCAGGTACTGGTTCTTCCCTATCCTAAACCCTTGCACCTCCTCTTGGTGCAGCAACACTGCTTTCAGTAACATGTTCTTCATGTGATCCAACCATCTTCAAACTTTACTTCTTCTCATGAGAGAAGAAGCCACTATCAGATAAACTAGAAGACACTAGAACAAACTCAATGACCTTAATCCTATGTCTCTGTAGACTTAGCGAACCTAGAGCTCTGATACCACTTATCTTGTGACGACAAACCCCAAACATCATATAATTATTAATGCGGAAGAAAACATTAGCAGTGGATTACTGAACATCACTAAAAATTAAAACCATTTGCAAAGAGATCCATTTCCAAGAACTATAACAAGAATCAAAATATTATATACACATTTTGGTCCATAAAGAACATACCATGTTCCTTCTCTTCTCGAGGATTACATACAACAATTGCCCTGTTAAATCTACACATGAGAAACATAAAACCTTTAGGCATTCAATGTCAAAATCTCATATCAATCATAAAAACACTAACTACTAACTCCTAGGACCTGAGAGTACAGAGACGACTCATAGGACTCATATTTACAAGACACGACAATCAGTATCTCCACCTCAGATGTTACTGTTGTCCCTGATGCTAATGTCCTTCCCCTACTATAGGGTTTCTACCTCCTCATCCTCGTCCACCTAAAAATGTTGGATTCCACGGGGGTGAGACAATTGAAATTGTCCCAGTGAGAGATATAACTCTCCACCAGAAACATTATTATTGTGGATAAACAGTAATAAACTGAGCAGAACAATCACTATTGAATAGTAGGATTTAATAGAGCAATATCATCTATTGATTTTAATAAGGAATATGAAGAACATGTATACTATTTATCCACTTTAGGATACAACAAGCAATGTAACATCAACCAATGATTTCCGTAATTCGTCCTTAAGAAAATATGCTACACGGCTGATTACATTTTATAATCACACTTATGCCCTGAGGAGTTGAGGTATGCCACTCATACTCCAACCGACCACGACGGCATAAAGCATTGGTTCCATACCTAGGTCAATGGAAGAGCCAGACGTCATGACCTCATCTCTCTCGGTCAGTGCGAGACCACATGCAAGACATCTAGTGTCTCTTCTAAATAGCTTTCCAGGGTATACTGGCAACTTCTCTATAGAGTTATAGCCCGTAGCATATACTTTATTCAGGATATGCCCCGTAGCCAATTCCTGGTATTGTGGAGTCATGGTCCATAGCCATACTCTTATTGGGATATGGTCTGTAACCATTCATGTGCATAAGATATGGCCCGCAGTCATTCCTATGAGGCATAAGGATATATTCGCCCATTACCCCCACATATTCAAAAATATGTGTTCTAGGAGTTCCCATAGGAAAACATGTTTCACCATCACCAACTACTGACGATGACAGATCTATGGCTAGGGCTCTACATGATAATATTGCACTTGATTAGTTAAATACATTACCATATTCTTTTTGCATCAATCAAGATTTCAAATAGAAATTATTATAACAAATGCTCAAAGAAACATGTAATTCTTTTATCAAGTGCTTGTCAAATCATTCACTAGTACAGAAATGGTCTATAGCGTCGGTTTTTTTAAGCCTATAGCGTCACTTTTCAGCCGACGCCTAAGTTGTCGTCGCTACAGTAATTGCTCTGTAGCGTTGGTTTTTTTAACCCAAAAAAACCGACCTTGTATAGTAAACAACCGACCCTATAGGCTCTCAAAAACTAAACCCAAATGAGAAATGAAACTATACCTGAACCCTATAAAGTCAGTTTTTTTAATAAATAACCGACTCTACAGATTATATCTAAGGACCTATAGCGTCGGTTTTCTTAAAAAACTGACGCTATAGGTGTTTTGGCCATTCAGCGTAGAATGGCCGTGCTGCATAAAACGACCATGTTGGGAAGAGGTAGAACGGCCATCCCCCTAGCACGGCCGTGTTTATTATAATAGCACGGCCGAGCTATAAGGCACGGCCGTTCTACGCGGCACGGACGTTCTACCTCCTCCCAACACGGTTGTGTTATGCAGCACGGCCGTTCTACGCTGAACGGCCAAAACACCTATAGCGTCGATTTTCTAAGAAAACTGACGCTATAGGGTCAGATTTTTTTAAATTTCTACATAAACTGAATAGAACAAAATAGAATAACAACAATATATAAGATATGGGAGAGGGGAGCATTGATGCTCAACCGTCACCATTTCAAACCACACATTCATAACAAAAATGATTCATATATATTG
This sequence comes from Alisma plantago-aquatica, assembly GCA_963693085.1. Classification (NCBI taxonomy): domain Eukaryota; kingdom Viridiplantae; phylum Streptophyta; class Magnoliopsida; order Alismatales; family Alismataceae; genus Alisma; species Alisma plantago-aquatica. Next base: position 1,441,811,483 of record OY856409.1, on the reverse strand, counting down.
AGTTGAGTACACATAGTCACATCATACTTTACAAAATGATAGATTGCAAGTCTGAGATGATATATATTAAATGTCAAATACAAAAGTAAATATGAAAGAGTATTGAAACTACATACATAAATGGAATGTAACTGACATGTTTATTCCAATGCTATATTGACTTCATTTAGAAAAGCATCTGACCACTCTTCTCGGAATTCATTTAACTCCTCACGTGTGTAAGGCTGAGTTGTAAAGATCTATAATAGAAAATGCACATGCTAATATTTTATAAAATGACTACAACTCATTTGTAAATTTATGATGTTATTCTTTATTACCTGATATATAGTCTAAATGTCATTTGATGCTTGTTTGACAATAGCTTGCATATATTTCATTACATAGTAACCACAAGCCCAGTCATTATTTTGTATAGGACACTACAAATAACGAATTATACTTAATGTTAGTAACTACTATAAACAGAAGACTATAAGAGTTGACATATAAGAGTTGAAATTAATACATATAAGACTAAGCAGTTGTCAAAGTAGCTACCTTGACATTTTTCAAAGTCAATGTCTTTAATTTTGTGGGTATTTGTCCTCTTCCTTCACGAAAAGCTTTTATACCCCTATCAATTAAACGATAGTTGGTAAAATAGAAATTCTAAACAGAATTATCATGTTGAAGCATTGCCTATATTTATGCTTACGCCATAGCTGGCCATTTCAGTTTGTGACCTCTTGTTGTGTTTCCCATTGGGTCAAGTTAATAAAGAGTCATCAATTTTGGGACAATCACCACTAATTCCCAATGTCTAGATCTGAGTAAGAATAAAACAAACATTAAAATAAAATACATTTATTCATTATTAAAATTATATTGAATAATAATACTTACTCGACGTTAAAAGGAATTAGGATAATTTCCTTTCCCACAGTAGCAAAATATTTGAATGCATCAGAGAAGTAATCACTCACTTCCTCAATATGTATCTCCACCTGACTAGTGACTGAAGGAACTAAGAATCCAACATTCTTTATATCAAAGTTTGTGGCCTCAGTATATAAATGGTTGTTAAACATTTCTAATTATTTTCATATGTAGAAATAAGCTAAAAATGTGTATTGGAATTTTCTATATTGATAGATCCTTACCTTATCCATACTTCTAATATTGAAGTATTCAGCCAATCCTAACGGAACAACTCTATAATATCATCAAGAAAAATATAATTGTCAAAGTCCCTCCCAGATGCATCTTCTGTTAAATTGATCAACATTTGTAGTCCAGAGCTTTGGTTGGCTAAGTATCGACACAAACATTTACATTTACTTCCCAACTCGTCGAATGTGGATTCTGGAATAATAGATGGCTTGGGCATAGGAGGACGACTAGTAGATTTTTTACTTTTTGGTTTGCAAACATGTTAATTAAATTACATACTTCTATTACACGAGTTCATATATGAAATCAAATATGAAAAACATGGTAGAATTCAAGTATACCTTGTCATTGATAACCAAGTGTCTAGGCCAACCCACCATAGCACCCTCTGCTTCTTCAACTGTACTATATTCAGGAATAGGTATGGGTACTGGTTTGTCCCCCATTCCTTCATACACAAGATGGATGGACACACGACAAATGTCATCAGTAATTTGTTGGCAATGCAATGTTCCACCAAGGTTGTACACCTCGCCCGCTGCCACAACATTATATTCTGGAACCTCCACTGTAAGTTTACAGTTCATACCAACCTAGATTGAAATAATATAGGTTATATAAGAAGAAGTAGAACAGATACCTGTTACAACTATATATATTATCATATATCATACTAATAACACAACATATAGAACAAAAACTTACTACAGATTGTTGTGGTGGGTCATCGGGAGTGCTCCCATAACCTTCTACAATTGGAGCATGGGCATGTACCTCATCACTTGAGAGACGCACAATATGATAAGGTTGAGAAGGTTGAGTAGGCTTAAATGAAGACATTATTTCTTTTACTTTCTGCGCTACTAATGCTTCAACCTCCTCTTGTGTAAGACCTCATGCACGACCTCTTTTAGATTGTGAAGGGCCAAAATAAGACTTGAATCCTATGCCAGCTCCTAATCCCCTAACACGGCCAGGATGCTCTTTCGTACCAAGTGCAACTGATAGTTCATCCATGTGGCCAGTTGGGATGAACTTTCCTTCCTTCCTTTGCTCGTGGAGATCAATCTATTCATATATAGTTAATAAAAATATTAAAACACAATATCAATTAGATATAAATAAATCTAAGTTTGTGGGAGTTACTCTTTACTTAGTTGGGATAAACCTACCATCTTTTGTGCCACCTCCATAGTTGCAGGGTTGACAATTTCACCTGCTCGATTCTTTCTAGCATCAATCAATGTCAAGTGTCGGGGTGGACGCTCAACTTGAGCTGTACTAGATTCTTCTCCAGAAGAGGATTGCTTCTCTTATAGTTGGCGGCGGAAGGCATAACCATCGGGCCCCAAGCGATGGTCATGCAAATTTTTGGCCCGTATTTCCTTTTGAGCCTTGTGGATAGCCTGATCATTTAAAATGAAGTATTGCAATTTAGACTTGGCAAACATGTATAAAAAGATTCACCTCCTTAATTGTATAAAATTAAAGATTCATAAAAATACATCACAATCTTTATTACCTGAAACTCTTCTGATCTCCTAACTGCAACAAATCTTTCCCACACCTCAGGATCTATAAAAATATATACATTTGTTTCTTTCTTCTTTTGTTTAGGATTATCTATAAATTCCCTTGTGAGATATGTCTTAAAACCCCTCCATCATACACCACAATGTTGTAGTACTCTTTTCTTGTGATCTTTTTCATTTAGATGAAAAACACCCTATACATACAAAAGAAGCAATTAATAATATTGTTTTGAAAAGCAATTAATTCCAAGCAAACTAAATTAGAATCAATAGATAAAAAAACATATTAAAATAATATCACTTCCACTCACAGATATATCTTTCCATATGAGGTCTTTTTTGGCATTAGGAACATCATGCCAATTTTCTATATCTATTGGCACCTTACTGCGTATGGTCGCCCCTACGTAATGCTTGAAAGCACTAGCATGTTCCCCAACAAGTGCTCCAGTGATATCAAACTGGAGTGGCAATTTCTCCCCTTTAGCCCTGAGCTCCTGCATCCTACGCATTAGTGTGGGACCTCTACTTTTCTTAGCATCACCACTACCATCCTCATGGTGCTCATGCTCATGCTCAGAATGTTCATCTTCACTCGCCATTTTAGAACCTGCAAGTATACATGATAAAAAAATAAGTGATAATAAAAGCACAAGTGATAAGGTATACTAGCTTGAATGATAATAAAATAAATAATTCAAGGAATACATGCCTCTAGTATTGGTTGAGTTGTTAGTCAAGGAAAATTCCTTCAGCATGGTCTTGACGTTTATAATATTCATCGGTGTTATATTCAACATTTACACTTGGCAAACCAACTGAGAATGGACTGGAATCATCATACTTTTCGTAGTATTCTTCTTCATTTATAGGATCTACAGTAAACTGTCTTTTTCCATGAAGAACGACAGACCAATTTTTATTTTCCAGGTCATCAATATAGAATACTTATTTTGCTTGGTCTGCCATGATGAATGGCTCATCTTTCTCACCAATCTTTTCAAAATTCACCAATTTGAAACCCAACTCATCCACTAAAACTCCTTTGTTGTTGTCAACCCAATTACACCTAAATATAGGAACTCGAAAATTTGTATAGTCCATTTCCCATATGTCCTCAATGACGCTATAATATGACATCTCAGCTTCGCGTGGTCTTTTATCTTTGGCACTAGCAAAATACAACGAACAAGCTTGAACAGTGACCCCACTATTTTGAACTACACTACTTTCATCTTGACACTTTATGTAGAATGAAAATCTATTTATGTCATAACCTTCATATGACATGACATCCATTTTTGGCTTAAAGGTGAGCCATTTTATGTTCTCAGCAACATTATTCGGTGATTCAGATAGTTGATTAAATACTTTCTCTTCAAACCACCTAATAAATGTTCGATTATGCTCTCTTGCAAGCCACATTGAACTTGATCGCGGATGATTTCTCTTGATAAGATCATTATGTTCTGTGATGTAGCTACTAACTTCATCGATGTTGTGTAAAATATACAAATGTGCTTGTTCCCACAACTCACGACTGATTCCTTTCACTCGTCCTCCTAAAGTTCCTTTGCCAAAATAAGATCCAGTGTGATGGGAATTTTTTAGATCACTACAAGTTTCATTGTAATTCAAAAAATCATTACAAAAGTCCATCACCTCCCTAGCCACGTAACCCTCAACAATACTCCCTTCAGGACGATAACGATTCCGAACATCTCCTTTAAAAACACTCATGTAGCGTTCAAATGGATATATCCAGTGTAAGAAAATTGGACCCAACATCTTCACCTCCCTTGTAATATGTACTACAAGATGAACCATGATATCAAAAAATGAAGGAGGAAAGTACATTTCAAGCTGGCACATGGTAACAATTACATCTTTCTATAATTTATCGAGAGTATCAGGATGTATCACTTTCTTGCATATTTCATTGAAGAAGAAACAAAGTCTTGTGATTGCAAACCTTACATGCTTCGGCAATATAGATCGAATAGCCACAAGTAAAATTTGTTGCATTAAGGTGTGACAATCATGAGATTTGAGACCTATCAATTTTAGATCCTTCATTGATACCAATCTACAAATATTAGAAGAGTATCCTTGTCGAACCTTAATATTATACAAGCACTCACAGAAAGTCTTTTTCTCCTTCTTTGACAAAGTGTAACAAGCTGGTGGAAAATATGTGCGGTGAGCCCTGATCTCCACTGATAATTCTTTTCTTATACCCATTAATTCTAAATCTTGTCTAGATTTGATGCCAGCTTTAGTCTTTCCTGGTATGTTCAATAGTGTACCGATGATGCTATCACAAATATTTTTTTCAACATGCATGACGTCAATGTAGTGTCTAATTGCCAAAGATCTCCAATAAGGAAGATCCCAAAATATTGACCTCTTCTTGTATAGAGATTTGTCACATGCGAGTGTATGACTACTTGAACTCTTTCCAAATTCATTAACATTATGTTTCACCCTATCATATATAACATTTCCTGGTATAGGTTTAGGAGCACTCCATTCCTCCATTGACCCATTAAAGGTTTTGTGTTGCCTTTGATAAGGATGCACTGGTGGGAGAAATCTCCGATGACCAAGATATATGATTTTACCACCATGTTTCAGTCTGTTTGAATCAGTATTTTCCTCACAAATAGGACATACTTTGTAACCTTTTATGCTATATCCAGACAAATTTCCATAAGCTGGAAAGTCATTAATCGTGCAAAACAATATAGCACGCAAACTAAAGGTCTCTTTACGTGAAGCATCATATGTCATAATACCTTCTTCCCATAGTTTCATTAGGTCATCTATTAGAGGTTGAAGGTAAACATCAATATCATTTCCATGTTGCTTGGGCCCTGATATCAATATTGACAACATGACATACTTATTTTTCATACACAACCAAGGAGGAAGATTGTATATAACAATCATAACAAGCCATGTGCTATGTTGGCTGCTTAATGTACCATAGGGATTCATTTCATCTGTACAGAGTCCAAGTCTTAAGTTTCTTGGTTCTTTACCAAATTGAGGGTATAATAAATCAGTTTTCTTCCATTATGGTGAATCAGATGCATGTTGTAGGATGCCATCATCATTGGCCTTTAACTCCCCATGCCAAGACAAATTTTGTGCATCTTCTGTATTAGCAAATAAGCATTGAAATCGTGGTATTATTGGTAGATACCACATCACCTTGGCAGGAGAGCCATTTTTAGCCTTAGCTGAATTTGTGGTCTTATACCTTGACGCACCACATTTTGGACAATTTATTAAATTACTATAGTCCTTCTGAAATAACACACAATCATTTGGACATGCATGAATCTTCTTAGCCTCCATTCCCATTGGGCACATTATTTTCTTTGCTTGATATGTTGAAATTGGAAGCTCATTGCCTTCAGGAAGAATTTCCTTTAACAAAGACAACAGTGAAGTGAAACTCTTATCGCTCCATCGATTTTGAGCTTTAAGAGTGTATAATCGCATAATAGCACTCATCCTCGTGAACTTAGTACAACCCTTATATAAAGGTTTTTCAGTATCATGGACTATGTTTGCAAATAAAGAAGGTGGATCAATGACATTGTCCTGACAACCGTGTAACATCTCATCAACCATATCATCCTGAATCGGGTCATCCTGAATTGGTTCATCATTGAAATTATCATCATTATCTATATCTTCTATGCCACAACTATTAGTATCGACATTTTCTGATCCATTATTAATTTTCTCTCCATGCCAATACCATTCATTATAACCTTGTATGATCCCATTGCATATGACATGATCCTTAATTTCCTCAGCAGTATCAACTTTCAAATTGTTACCACAATTTCTACATGGACAATAGAACCTATCTATAGGTAGTTTCCTATGTTCCTCAGCAAATCTGATAAATTCATCAAGACCTTTGGAAAACTCTGGACTACAACGGTTCTTGATAGACATTCAACTTCGATCCATTTTCTATATCACATTAAAAATTAATGATAAAACTAAGCATTTAATATTGATACTATAAGATGTAAGTTTTTATTGATAGGAAGTTAATTACTTTTATACTAAAGTGTACCACCTACCCCATTTTTGAATATTTAATCTCATTAGTAATTGTATAATGTATGTTTAGTTTTGAAGAAAATTTCAGCAGCATTTCCCCTAAGTTCTCCAAGTACACTGATGTAAATGGTAAATAACCACTCACATATGTACCCAGAGAACAAATGAGGAAATACTACTAAAATTTTCTTCAAAACTAATCATACATTATACAGTTACATCCTAAGTGAGATTAAATATCCAAAAACAGTCCCAAACCGGGGACTATCCAATATTTACTCCTATGAGTAAATTTTAAACGAGTTTCTAAGTTGATACATGCATAAATGTATTATTGTCTTATTTATATATTAAGTTAAACATCATGCATTCGATGATCTCATATATAAACCCTAAAGTGTCAATCTGAGACTACACAATGTCTACCCTCATATTTCTGGAATGTCTACCAAGCGCTACCGTACATGTATTAAATATTTGAATCAAAATGAAGCATAATGGCACATTGGGAGAGTGAGAATATTATACCTCACTTGAAGGCTGAAAAAGATATATATGCAAGTCAACAACACCTGCAACAACACAAATGCATGATTCAATTCTCTTATAATGTAAGGCATTAGGGTCAATATACATCCATATTAGAGGAGCAGAAAGATTTTAACAAATGCAGTTCAACAACTCAGCCAACACGGTCGTGCTACCCAGCACGGCCATGCTACCTAACAAATACATTTACTCAGCCACAGCCACCACGACCATGCTACCCAGCACGGCCGTGCTACCAACCAACACGGTCGTGCTACCCAGTACGGTCGTTCTACCCAACAAATACATTCACTCAGCCACAACCACCACGGTCGTGCTACCCAGCACGGCCGTGCTACCTAACAAATACATTCACTCTGAACCTTTCCTCAATCGCGGAATTACAATAAGAAGAAAAACGGTCATGGCTATGGCACGATCATGCTACTACCACCAGCACCCATCGCTACCCAACCACATCAGCCCCCACCTTCCCCGCCTCTCCTTTCCAACCGAGAAAGCTCTTTGACGGCGGCACAACACGTACAATCGAGAAGCTTGCGACCGATTTTTAGTTAATAGAATGTACCTTGCAACCGAGAAGCTTCCTCCTTGGCTTGACGGTGGCATGGCTCGACGGCGGAACGGCTAGATGGTGGCACAACACGGCTCGATGGCGACACACGGCTGGACTCCTTGGACAGGGCGGCGGCGTCAGAAGCGGAGATGGGCTCCTTGGACACGGAGATGGATGTCGGCGTCGGAAGGAGGGGTCTCTAGCACCATGCTTTCGAGCAAAACGAAATGAAACAGAAGTCGATAGGTCCTAGGCCGCACGTGAATTTGCTAGCAGCCCGACCTATAGCGTCGGTTAACAGCAAAAACCGACGCTACAAGTCAGCTCTCTAGAGTCGGTTAACTGCAAAAACCGTCGCTTTTTATGGATAACGGACCTTATACATTCTGACCTCTAGGGTCAGTTTTTTAAAATAACCGACCGTATAGATGGTTTATGAAAATTCGTATGTACCCAGAGAACAAATGAGGAAATACTACTAAAATTTTCTTCAAAACTAATCATACATTATACAGTTACATCCTAAGTGAGATTAAATATCCAAAAAAGTCCCAAACCGGGGACTATCCAATATTTACTCCTATGAGTAAATTTTGAACGAGTTTCTAAGTTGATACATGCATATATGTATTATTGTCTTATTTATATATTAAGTTAAACATCATGCATTCGATGATCTCATATATAAACCCTAAAGTGTCAATCTGAGACTACACAATGTCTACCCTCATATTTCTGGAATGTCTACCAAGCGCTACCGTACATGTATTAAATATTTGAATCAAAATGAAGCATAATGGCACATTGGGAGAGTGAGAATATTATACCTCACTTGAAGGCTGAAAAAGAAATATATGCAAGTCAACAACACCTGCAACAACACAAATGCATGATTCAATTCTCTTATAATGTAAGGCATTAGGGTCAATATACATCAATATTAGAGGACCAGCAAGATTTTAACAAATGCAATTCAACAACTCAGCCAACACGGCCGTGCTACCCAGCATGACCATGCTACCTAACAAATACATTTACTCAGCCATAGCCACCACGATCGTGCTACCCAGCACGGTCGTGCTACCCAACAAATACATTCACTCAGCCACAACCACCACGGTCGTGCTACCCAGTACGGCCATGGTACCTAACAAATACATTCACTCTGAACCTTTCCTCAATCGCGGCATTACAATAAGAAGAAAAATGGTCGTGGTTATGGCACGATCGTGCTACTACCACCAGCACCCATCGCTACCCAACCACATCAGCCCCCACCTGCCCCGCCTCTCCTTTCCAACTGAGAAAGCTCTTCGACGGCGGCACAACACGTATAATCGAGAAGCTTGTGACCGATTTTCAGTTAATAGAATGTACCTTGCAACCGAGAAGCTTCCTCCTTGGCTTGATGGCGGCATGGCTCGACGGCGGCACGGCTAGATGGTGGCACAACATGGCTCGACTGCGGCACACGGCTGGACTCCTTGGATAGGGCGGCGGCATCAGAAGCGGAGATGGGCTCCTTGGACATGGAGATGGATGTCGGCGTCAGAAGGAGGGGTCTCTAGCGCCATGCTTTCGAGCAAAATGAAATGAAACAGAATTTGATAGGTCCTAGGTCGTGCGTGAATTTGCTAGCAGCCCGACCTATAGCGTCGGTTAACTGCAAAAACCGACGCTACAAGTCAGCTCTCTAGAGTCGGTTAACTGCAAAAACCGTCGCTACAGCCTAAGTGGTGCCTGGATTTTCATAAACCATCTATAAGGTCGGATATTTTTAAAAACCGACCCTAGAGGTCGGAATCTATAAGGTCGGTTATCCATAAAAAGCGACGCTAGAGTTCCAAAGCGGTGCTCGCATTTTTTGTTTGATGCTATAACATCGGTTATTTGGAAAAACCGACGCTATAGATCGACGCGCGAAGCCAAAATCGTGTGATTTTTTTCCGCGGGAAACCTGTAAGGTCAGTTTTTATGATAAAACTGATGCAATAGTCTATTAGATCAGTTATTCTAATAAAAATGATGCTATGGTCATCGACGTTACTGGCCAAAAATGTAGTAGTGATTATAGAACATGGGGATCTCTATCCCTGATCTCATTACTGGGAATTCACATCCCGCCACAATGTCATCATCATGTTTACTGGATCTGGGTATTCAAACCCTTAGTTCATCACTGAACATGGTTACCACTATCAGGTAACTATTACCTCCAGGTCATCTGACCAAGGTATTCAAGATACTTGCTATACAAGCATTTCACATAACTCACCAGGCACATTCAACTTCTTGTCACCTCTCACTAGGAAACAATTAAAACAATGGCTCACAAGGCCCATTAACATCATAACTTATACCTGGTTATGCTCATCATCTCATGATACCTGCAAGGTTAGTATACTTGATAACATCCATATCAATTACATATCAGTATAAAGATAACATCACTATTCCCTCATTAAAGTTAGGGTTTCTCATCTTTATCACTTAGGGTTTCACATAACATTACCATGTATCAGGGTTTCACATAGCATCACCCTATATTAGGGTTTCACATAACATCACCCTATATTAGGGTTTCACATAGCATCACCCTATATTAGGGTTTCACATAACAAGAAAAAGGAATCGACATATGATAAAGAAATGAAATCAATAATGATGTTTAAGGTTTCAAGTTATATAACCCACCTTTAAAGTTGAATCCAAGATTCAAGCTTCATGTCCTCAATGATGAATGAAGCTTTCTCAATTGTCCAAGGTCCTCTCTCAATTCTTTGGATGCAAAGGATGATCAAGGTTGAGCATTGAGTGGAGAAAAGAAGAAAATAAGCATTGAATTTCGATTTCCACCATGACTATGGAGGTTACCTACAGGTTGGGGCACATTCTCCTCTTGCTCCTAAGCTCCTTAGTCTTTGTCCCAAGAAAGGAAAGAAAGTGTATTCGAAAAAGAGTCTTTCAAGTGAGTGGAAAATGGGTTATATGCATGTGAATTTTCAAGAGAGAGAAAGCAATAGAAAATTCCTACAACTCCCAAAATTGGTGCCACTTATCCCCCTAACTTCCTTTCCTACGAATCCATCATCCTTTCCTTCAAAAACCTCTCGTTTATCCTTAAATTAAAAGCAATCACTTAAGCACCTCAATTAATATAATACTATTATCCATTTTTAGTGGACAATTCTTTTTAATTAACCATTGCAAGTGGATTCCTTCACCTACTTAGGATATTTCGATGCAACTCAAGGCATTTGAACGTCCTTTCTCCATAGGATTTCAACCACAGCCTTTTTAGTTGATGGGAACTTCAACTAATATATTTATTTTTGCATTAAATGGAATTAGGGTTTCAATTATGCTTAAATCTTGATTATTTTAATATCAAGATTCTCTCTCTTTGAAAGAGATTCAAATGAGACGCCCCTCTAATTATCTTGTCTCTAAAAGATACCAAGAAACATTAGGGACCCTCTAGAAGTGGTATTTTTCATATTGAACCCTAGGTTTTGGGTAAATTGCACATTACACCAAAACTAGGTTTTAATGCACAAACATTGATTAATAAGTTCTTTCTTGGTGCTCAGGCTGCCACAAGCCATACCTCTGCATCATTTTCATTCTTATGATGCTTCATAACTTGATGAACATTTATCATGTAACATTTGCAAGTTAACCCCTCAACTTGGGTAATTTGCACTTTAGTCCAAAACGGGCAAAACATTATCTTCAACATTATTCAAAAAGGACTAAAATTGAAACATAAGCTCATATTGAGCCTTAAATACTTTTCAAAAGATAAGATCAAGCATATAATTATCTTTCTTAAACAAAACATCTAGGGTTTAAGCATAACACCCAGGTTAGGGATGTTACATATATATATATATATATATATATATATATATATATATATATATAGCCTTGTCCTGAATAGAAAAATCTCATGTTTCTCTTTTGCATCCAAGACATATCCTTTATATAAAATTGTTCCACATCCAAGTCTTACCATGTGTTAAAAAATCACTTTGTTTTAATATCCTAAATGTGGTAGGTGTCTAATATCTTATTTGAAGCCCTATACTAAGTAGGTACCTCAACATTTGTTTTTCCATTTGGTATATCTCCTATATCCATTAGAAACCATGCATCTAGTAGCCATCTTGTTCACCATTTCAAGTCCTATCTTGAATAGGCACTTTTTTCATTTTCAAAATCGTTATATTACATTGGTGACTCCCCATATTCACTATGTCAGGGTTATGACTTTATCCATAATTTAGTTCGTACACAAGGACTCCAATATTGATCGAATTCACTCAGAAATCTTATGGCAAGATAAATAGAGAGACGTTACTATTTTAAAATTAAGACTTTACCAATATCCTTTACTATTATACGTACTAATAGTTCACTAAGATATCCTTTGATAAGTCTCAAGCTTTGTCTTTTCAATGGCCCTTAAAAGAGGCCCCTACACTTGCTTTTGCTTCAACTCTTCCTTTATTGGGACATGAATTAGTTACATAGCCAAACAAAAATTGAATAAAGTCTAGAGTGATGCCTCTCTTTGAATGAGACTAGGAGAACTCTATGAAAGGATAAACTCCCCCTCCCAAGTTTGAATTAGCCGATGGGAAAGTGATTTACTAGGCACTGTCCATACCCTTAAATATGTCACCTTAAATCTGAATAACATATGGTTTCCAACCTTAAACTTTACATGAACCGTTGTCTCACTAACACATTTTCACAAGGAAAAGAGAGCACCCACTCTACTCTCCCAATGATTCTACAACATATCCCTTTACAATTTTCACCTTTTGACCTGTCATGGTCAAAAATGGAGTTCCAAATCAGATCAAGCATGTAGTTTTGACTCCTCAAAACTTGTGTTGACTGGATCAAGCTATAAACACCCTAATTTTGTTCATTCAATCAAATATCAAGATTATATCTGCTCTCTAGTTAATGATGATTTTTTTTGACATTTTCCCACTTTTGCGTATCTCATTCGCCTATATTCACCCAATTCACACTCATTAGGGGTTCAATGAACACAAAATTCTTTCTTCAATCTTGAGTTCAATGTGTCCTTTAACTAAGATTTTTTAAGACTTTTTCCCATCAATTCTCCAATTTATTCATTTAGAATAAAATATTCAATTCTAATTTGGATTGGAAATTCAATTGCTCCTTTTTAAAAATTCAATCAAATCGATATATTTTTTAACAAGAAAGGAAAAGGGAATCTTTGGCCATCAAGTTATATTACTCTTATTACCCTCTTTTTAATTAATTATTTATTCTTGGTAATAAAATACTTTCTTATTCAAAATATCCTTAGAATCTTCCAAAAAAATTGCAAATGCTACGAACAAGACTTTTTTTCTTTTAGGTGAATACCGGGAAGAATATGCATTCCATTGTAGAGCATTGTTGTGGAATCATATCTTTCTATAGTGACCATACAAAATGTAATTCTCTATCTGGATTGTTCCTCATGGGTCAAAGTCCTCATTATATTTGTGTCTTTTTCTCTTGTTTGATAGAGATTTGATCAATAAATTTCTTATAAGGATGACGAAACCTAAAACCCTAAGCCACATCTAGAAATTCCACTTTATATATACCATCTAAGAGCTCCCTTTTGACTCTCCTCGATATAGGGAGTGACTAGCTATCTCCCTTAGTGTAAAATCTAATTGCCCAATGCCTAGAGGATTCTTCTTGTTACACATTGACTCCATTATGCTATAAGTCTATATAGATAGTTAGAAGGCAACAACTCATTTTTTATTGAATTGATAATTCTCAATCTTAACATTTAACATGTTTATAACTACATTAACTACTATTCAACATGTTAAATCATTCAAAATTTCTCTAAACACTTCAACTTGATTAATCATCCACTTATTTAGTAGCTTCTCCTTAACAACAACTACCAAGCTTATTTTAATTGGATATCACATCCAAGTCTAGTCAATTTTCAATTGAATATCTCTTAACTAGATCTTTATCATGTAATCTATTCATCTCTGACATTATTTTTCTTGATCACATGAAAAATTTTAGATATTTCTCATATTAAATACATCTCAAATTGTGACTCTCTTTATCTTCTTGTTTATCATCCCAGACACCTAGCATGGATTTCCACTAAGGAGATTATAAGCAATTAGGATCCCTTACTAAACCTATAGTTTTTTTAGGATGACAATTGATAGTCATGATCATCTAGACTCACCAAAGACACTAAGACCATAATAACGATTTATCCTTTTTTTATTATTTTTCTTAACCAAACCAAAGCAAAGAGTTTTTCTGAATTTGAGATTCTGAACCAAAATACCAATTTTAGGGTGATTCAAGAGTGACTAACACCTTCCTCTATCATAATAGGATAGTAATTTCTAGTCTTTTACCATGCTTTCAATGATTTCTATACCCTTGGTTGAAATTAAGTTTCAATATTTTTGTGTTTTTCCACTGGTTTGAACTCCTATCTATGATGTTTCTTATTTTGATTTCAAGATAAGGTGGAAACCATAGATACTTATGTATTTTATATTTTTTAGGAGTTTTATAGTGACCATGATATGAACTTTTGCAGTTTTTCTCTTGTTGGAGAAACTTTATGGATATATGTTCTCCATATTTGTATTCTTATATCTATATATTTGTATTTATATATATAATATTTATTTATATGAGTTATAAACATAGGAGATATAATTGTATGTATACCTGATATTATGCTCATCATGTGCTAGTTGCATTTATCTAAGGGTAAGAGGGTATGTGGTTATGTAAAAATACCCAAAATGAGTATAATGGGTATGGGTAAGTGTGTGTGTGAAACAACCTTTATCTGTTTATAGCCCTATTCTTCCGTTCTTCTCCTATATTAGTTTACCTTCCACATGTTAAAGCTATTTCCCTCTCTTGTTAATTTTGGTTACTTTATAATATGTATGGTAGAAGTTTTAGTGTATTGATGAAAATTTACACTGGTGTTACACATTGACATTGTATGAGAAACACCTTCTTTAGTTGTTTGACTCATTGATGAATTACATTCCCTTACTTTTATGAATACAAAGCTGAGTTTCATATTCCTAATAAGTAAATTGTCTTTTTATATTTTAATAATTCATAAATTTCATACATGTCCCTATGAAGAATATGTTATAGTAGGAGGCAACAAGAAGATGGTTGTGCTGGGAAACAATCTATGTTTGAAGTTATTTTACACATCCAAAAGGTAACAAATTCTACCCAACTAAATAAGTAACATTTTTGTCTATTTTCTCTATTTCTAATTTTGTTTTATCTTCACGTACTTTAAAATTTTCTTTTATTATGATATGAAAAAAGAAATATAGTGTTCACTAGTATTAATGATATTATTATTATATATTGTCTCTACCATCCATGTATGAAGAGTGTCTAGCGTAATTCATTAAATCGTTCAAGAAACATACCAACCTTTATTCTACCAAAATTTAATAATTGTGAGATTTCACACATTGTGTGAAACAATGTCGATGAATGTGAAGATTTCACTAAACAAGCATAAAGAAAAATCATCAATTATCATACATATAATATTGCATGCTATCTAATATATGAATGCAAAAACGTAGGGCTTTCCATGGCATTCCAATTGAATTGTTACTGATAGAGAACTTCAACCTTCTTAATTTCCCCATATTTTTAGTCTAACAACACACCAGATATGATTGTGTCCCCTCTTTGTTTTCTTTCATTTCCCAAAAAGGGATGATTTATTTACTACCTCCAAAAACTTTACTAGTTAATTCTATAATGTTACATTCACACAATAACGTTGAAAGTGTCAATTTTCAAAAAAAATTCTTGCAGGCTTCTCTTCTTCTGAACTCAGTACGAAGGTGAATGAACTCTTGAGAAATGAGGCCCAATGTGAATGATTATCAATGTTTAAATGTAGACATGTATTGATAACTACTTCAAAGTTCTTTGGAAATTTTATTCCGATTAAAGGCAAAGGCCACATATGCTAGCAATTGTAATCCACCCATCTTATAGATGTTTGAAAAATTCAAGATAGTACATGTAAATTACCAACAACATCCAGAGCAATCAAACATGAATTCCAAATTCAAAAATGAATGGAGAGTAGCACCAGCCCCACTTGCAATAAGTATGAAAAACAAAGCATGGGTCATATCCTATTTGTTGAACAAGGTTTCAAAATTAAATGAGTGATATGTGGATGTACTACTTGTATAGTTGTTGGGGGTTTTCTTGTATTGTTTGTTAGATGTGGTATTGGCACACAATACATAATGCCCATCCCATTTGGTCTTGAAACAATGTTGATTCTTATGTCATTTAGGATGGACTGTGAAATGAGTCTCTATTTGAGCTTAAGTTATTTCATGATGACCATGTGATGAGGCTTGTATAACCAATATTTCTTTGTCTAGGAGAATTTAACTAAATGGAATATTGTAAGAAAAAGGCTTTTAATTTCATTGTGAAAGAGTTATCCATTACAGGCTAGTGGAAAACTATTGATTTTGTAAAAAAAACAATTGGAGGATAGACACATGCAGTCTTTTGTTTCTAATACATACATATATATGACACATCCTAGTTTAGTAGGAATTTCAATTCATATAGGTAATATTTTGATATAAAAAATACAAATTTATAAAAGTGATTTGATAATTATTAATTATCACTCGGGTTTGGAGTTGGTATCCATACTTTGAATATTATTGTGCATCTTGTAGAAAATGAGATGGTAGACTAATGAGATATTTGTTATGAGAGATGGCAAACTCCGCTCCTATATATAGGAGATGAGGCAAGTACAAGGAGCATAACTTGACCATAATGGGCCAAGAAAATTAGACCCATGCATGTAATAAGCTAATTAATCTACCACTCACCCTTAAGTTGGGGCACAGGTGAAACACATATCCAGGTTGCTAATACATGTAAAATTAGTTCATAAAAAATGGATCTCCTCTTACACGAAATGATCTTAACCTAAATCATGTAACAAAAAACTAAAGCACTCTAACACCCCCCTGAAAAAGATAGCACATAGAAGCAAATAAGTCTTCTCCCCTTGATGATGATAAGATCAATGCAGAATTAGTAATTGTAGGGTGCACTATCTCTAAATTTGAAAATCAACATATTTGTAGAAGTAATAACAAATCATTTTCTAAAATTTTGACAAGCATCCAAAGATGTAGGTGTGGAGAATGTATAGAAGTCGTCTCAGTCATCATTGTTGTCAAAGTAGTTCTACAAAAGAAAAACCAACACCAGAATAATTGATGGTAGTAGGTGTAAGAGCTCTACTATAGGAGTATTGTGTCGTAGCAGGTGGTCATGTGCTCTATATGTTCTACTATAATAATATGTTCTATAGTAGGTGTCAACAGTATGGATAAATATACAGAAACTGGGAAACATAGTCAGATGGCATGGACTCTTCTCTTTATCTTCTCTCTTTCATGTCCTCTCCTTTTACTCATCTTCCTCTATTCTCTCCTCAATCAAACCATGAAAAATATCATAAGAATGGTTGGGGTGGAGAGTCATAAACATTGATAGAGGAATGGTAGTAGATAAAAAGAACTATTGGTGCACATGAACGGTAAGAAAAACATAGTACTACTAGAATGAAAGTTGGTAGAAAAAGTAGTGGAAGTATCAGAATGGAACTCGGTAGGAAAATCAAAGCACTAATGGAATAAGCACGGTAGGAAAAATATACTATTAGAATATGTTGCCCAATTTCTTAATAGAGGAAGGGGATTACGGTTAAAAAGAAAGAATAATAGAAATATAGGAATGGGAGATGAAACTCTAGCAATCACTATCTGATTTTTACTTGATGGATTTAGGAGAATGAAGGAAACATGTAGCATAACCTGTGCATAATCTCATCGATGGTCAATGCACCACCCAGTTTATTGTTGATGTAGAACGTGTGTATGTAGGCTTGTGGCTGGAGTAGTGCAAAATTGCTCATAGAATGTGATGGTTATTACACATCATTCGAGAGATGTTATGGAGTTTTTATCAGAAATGAAGAAAAGACAAGCATATGTCCATGAAGGAGAATTCCACGATTGAGAGGCAAATAGGTAAAAAAATATTGGATTTTTAGTCAATGAAGAAGAAGACTACCATGGGGTCTAGTATGATGTCTAGCAGGAAGCTAAACTGAGAATAGATGGTGGCCTCCCACAAGCAGAAGCTCTCTCTTTTTCCCTCTCAGTTTAGGATCTAATGCTATGATACCATGTAGAAAGAAGATGGTAGGCTAATGAGATATTTGTTTTTGTGAGATTGAAAATTCCCCACCTGTATATAGGAGAGGAGGAAAGTATATAAGGAAGCATAACTTAACCATAATGGGCCAAGACGATTAGGCCCTTAATCCAGACCATCTTCTTAATATCCTTTTAAATAATTTGGGAATTAGCTGACTATAGACTAAAATATTAATTAATAGTAACCCAATATTGAAGCCTTCAACTTTAGAAATATCCAAAATTTTGACAAAAAACCATCACATGAGTTAGCAATGTAATGATTATAGAATGGCGACACCGCTCCTTATGCAGAACTCCTTCCCATAACATCTTATATTGTTAGATATTTAAGTACATTAATAAAGTGCATTCTTTTTCCATAATAAACTCATATACAAAACTACTCTTATATATGATTTTCCTTATTATGTTTTAAATCCATGAAATGAATTAACCCCTTTAATTTATTTTTCTTATCTTTTTTATGTTAACTTATATCATATTCCTTCTTTTTTAATCTTCCAACTTTCTCAATGTACAAAACCTAAAGTTAATTATGATAAATATTATAGAACTAAGAAAGGGTTGAGGGGTTCTTAGCTTCTTCAGTCAGTATAGGCTTGAATTGGAATGATATAGGATACGTTAAATCATATGTAATTGTATGCCCATTTCATTCTATATCCAATCAATTGTACACATTCTTTGTCTAGTAATAATACATTCTATTATTTTGTCACATTCCAAAAATGTCATTACCATGTACATATTTTGAATTCTTGATGGAAGTCATAGATAATAACAAATACAAGAGTCATACATTAATGGACATTTATATCATTAATGAACTTTTAATCTATAAAAAGGCATTGAAAGAATATTAATTCAAATCGATAATATTATAGGATCACTTTAAACACTTTTAGACAAATGTACAGAATTGTTAAATGAAATATATATTACTTCATATGAAGTCTTGAACATATGTCCTTATGAGGATGCATTACCTTCATATGATTCTCTTACTAATAGTCCTCACCATTCCATTAGTAATGAACGTTCTTATCCAACTCATCATACAATGAATTATCATCGTCAAGCATCACTTGTTTCTAGAATCCTCATCTTGGTCAGGTCTCCTCATATGATGAGGTATAGTCCTCATCATGCTCATCAAAACTATTATATTCCAAACTAGATCCATATTCATCTTCAAGCATGATGTACCCATCATCTGATGATTCAACTTCTCAAATTTTGGGAGAATCTTATGTCAACACCCAAACTATGTAACAAACTAAAAGTCCAACATAAGCAAGAAATATCAACATTAATATAATTTTTAGTATCTATCCCAAAAGGCATGATGTTTGATTCTCCTAGGCAAGTCATCCACTAACAGTTATTTCTTGACGACATTTTCGTATGCATCTGATCCAACTGTAACGGTAGTATATATGATTCCCTGAATAGTAGGGCTATAAATGGGTAGGATAGGGTACAGTAAATTCTTACCCATATCCTTAGCATCATCAGTTTTGTTCATATTGGGAATGATAATTACACTTTTTATTAGAAATCTTGACCCTATATTCTTCCTAAAATGAGTAAAATTAGATAAAGATATGTACAATATTTTGAGTAATCATTTCATTCGATACTCTCTACATCAAACATGAAACACTCCTATAACATAATATAAATAGTAAATAGTTATGTTTTCAATGAAATATACACAAAAATTTATGTTTACCCAACATTTATTTTTAGAAAGAAGGTTTTTCTCTTCCAACGTATAACTTATAATTGATGAATTATTTTTTCTTTTGAATATATGACACAAAATATTAGCATACTATAGAGTTTTTTGTACGTTCTTGAAATCAAATGATTGTGAATATTATGAAAGTAGTGGATAGGTCTTTTAGTATTTTTATATGTATTTCAAAGATTTGCTAACTCGATACTTTGAATTAAATCTTACATTAGTGGGTCAATGTGTAAAGTAGGTA